>PVJC01010647.1:20018-43367 GCA_004026665.1 Murina feae | reverse complement strand
TTTCTTCCTTTCCTTCCTTTCCTTCCTTTCCTTCCTTTCCTTCCTTTCCTTCCTTTCCTTCCTTTCCTTCCTTTCCTTCCTTTCCTTCCTTTCTTCCTTTCTTTCTTTCTTTCTTTCTTTCTTTCTTTCTTTCTTTCTTTCTTTCTTTCTTTCTTTCTTTCTTTCTTTCTTTCTTTCTTTCTCCTCACCTGAGGATATGTTTCCATTGATTTTTAGAGAATGTGGAAGAGAATGGAAAAACAGAGAGAAAGATCAAAGTGAGAGGTACACTTTGATTGGTTGCCTCCTGCATGAGCCCTGACCTGGGCCCTGGCCAGGGAGGAGCCTGCAACCGAGGTACCTAACCTTGTTCAGAATTGAACCCAGACCCTGCAGTCAGCAGGCTGGGGCATTATGCACTGAGCCAAACCGGCTAGGGCAGGATATGACATTTCTTAGCCTTCTAGCAGTGGACCTTCCTTTTTTTTCTTCAGGAGTGTGGTGGAAAAACCCTAGATCCCCTTTAGGGATTATTACCCAAGTGAATAAGAATATTACCAGTTTCATACAGAGAGCTTAGCCAATGAGCAGTAAGAAAAGATGTTTCCTCTATAGTTCACTCCCATCACCAGCTCCACCCCTACCACTCCAATCCCAGCTCCACCCCTGCCCAGGTCTGAAACCTCTGGCCGAGGATGCAGGCCTGGGCAGGGGACCCCCAGACTCCTGCTTTGTTGGCTCCACTGGTGCCCAGACCCCTGTGATCGCAGACTCCGCCCCTGACCCTCTGATCGCTGGCTCTGCAGAGCCCAGGATCCTGTGATCTCCGGCCTTGCCTCTGCCAAGGCCTGAGGCCTCTGGCCTAGGCCTTATGCCTGGATAGGGCATCCTCATACCCCTCTGATCACCGGCTCTGCCTCTGCCCCCTCTGATCATAGGCTTCGCCCTTGCCCATGCCTGAGCCCTCCGGCGAAGGCCTCTGGCCTGGACAGGGGAACCCAACGCCCTCTGATTGCCTGTTCTTCCCCTTGGGCCCCCCACCTCCCTCGCCACCTGCCTGGCAAACAGGCCTGACCACTTCAGTGGCAGGGCTGAGCTGGACTGAGCACTGCCATCTTGAGGCTATGGGGGAGGCCATCTTTGTCATGGAGTGATGCCTAATTTGCATATTACTCTTTTATTAGATAGGATTCCCACTCCCATGTCTGATCTGGGAAAATTTAACACAGAACTCAAGTGCTTAACACTTAAGGCTAGTTAGAGTAGTGTTTTAAATAACATGGAGGGACAGAGGATGCCTGGTGAGAGCCAAATCTGGTCAGAGATACTTTGTAAAAAACAGTCTTCTTTAAATTAAATTTATTGGGGTGACATTAGTTAATAAAAGTATATAGGTTTCAAGTGTACATTCTGATTACATTGCCAGGGTGAGTACATTCATGCCTCAGTAACATGCATATCATGACAAGTACTGTCTAACACAGATTTGATTTTTGCTCATGAAAATCAAATACATATTGAATCTGTTAATGCCAGCCAAGAGTCTACACAGATTATGAAACACTTTGCATAAACCTTGTTATTCTCACTTACTATTGCTCTCCTAACTGGGGAATTTGGGAAACTGGTAGCTAATGAAGGTATCTCTTTTGGACCTTCACTTAGAATGGGTATCCCCTGCAATCTGTACCCACTAGTTTTCTATGAAGTAGGTATTGCTTTTGCCATAGTGTCAAATCTTCATTAGAGATCATTTTAGTTCCTGTACTTTCAGTCCTAATTTATCAAAGTGATGCTTTAAATAAAGACTCATTACCTTTTGCATTTCTAACCCAGTTTTCCTTCAGCATAAATGGTAGCTGCCAATCCTTTCCTGGCGTTAATTTGCGTAGCACTTTAGCGTTCTCATTATGATATAAACAATTTCTCATGAGCATCTCTGTACCTCTCCCTTCAGTGCTATCATCTCTCTAATATAATACTACTATATTATAAGAAGAGCTTTTTCTGAAAACCCCCAGCAACAAGGGAAAAGAAAACAGGTTGAGTTCAAGCTAGAGAAAGACCACCCTCATTGAAAAGAAATGACTCATTCTCTGATTGTTACCATCTGATACTCAAAAACCCTGACTCTGGTTTTCTAGCTGCCTAATGTTTACTCTTTCAGTATGTTATGCTCATTATCATGAGTCCAGAATAGGACTAATGAGAGCAGAAAACACAGACTAATTTAGAAGTAATGCCTGCCTCTCAGTATAAACTAATGACTAATGTCCTATATCTGAAGGTAAAAGTAAGAGCAGAGTCTTTTTCTCTAACCTAGTAAATCCTTAGTAGGTAAATAAAAAAGCGAGTATTTATACTTCCTGCCATTGGAGTCTAAGAGATGAGACAGAAAAGTGTCAGCTTTGTACATTCACCACTCTAGGCAGGTTATAGCCACCCTGAAACTAGCTGGGTAGGGTGTTCTGGGTGTCATAGAAGAGAATATTCCCGATTTAATTTGCTGCAAGAAACAGAGGTGATTCCAAAATGTCTATAAGGCAAACTGCTTTTATAGTGAACCATATTTTAAAGGTTTCCTAGAGCTAAGAATTTAAATCTCTTTTAGCAACCTCCTCATCTATCTTTTCATTGCCAATTTCTTTGGTTTATGATGAGTTCTGGATGAGAAATGGGTTCACTGAGGAATATCTAACTTCAAATAACTAATGTTTTAATGACATACATATTATTTATAGATGTTAATTTATATCCAAGCAAAATTCTATATAGCATCTGTCCTTATAAGTTGAGAAAACAACTATTATCCAAATTCTATTATAATGGACACAGACACCAGGGGGGTGAGGGCATGAGTGGGGGGATGGAGGGCAATAGGGAGATAAGGACACATATGTAATACCCCAACCAATAAAGAAAAAACTTTAAAAAAGAATTTCTTGAATTGATCCTGAGGTAGTCACTTCCAACCCAAGTCACTTTTGATCACTGAGTAGAATTACAGGATCAACTTAAAAAATCGAGTGGAATTTTTTATAATTTAAAGCACATTCTCTGGTTGGAAGTCCAAGTCATGATTTTGGCCTATGATACCATGGGCTTAACAACTGAGTTAAGCTGCACAGATCTCTATGTTCTCTTTTGTAAAACTCTAAATGTATAAATATTTACATAATGCCAAGTTTAGGATTAACAGGAAAATCATTTACATGGTGTTTTGATTCAAGTAGAACACTGAACCTGGTGTATAGCTCTATTATTTTACTTACAACCCTGAAGAATGGTGGGGTTTTTTGCATGTCAATCACCTACATCTAGACTTCGACTTCATTGAGGATATTACCAGTTCCTTATTCATTTCTCTCTCTGTGGCTCAGTATGGCCCAATAAGGCTTGTTAAATGAATAATTGCTGCCAAGAAATGCCTGTTAAATGAATGAATGAATCAATCAATCACTGAAGAGTCACTGAAGAAAAATCTTCCCCACAGAATTCTCTCCTGAACAAAGTACACAATTGCAACAACAAATTAATAGCTAACACCTTGAACTCCTATATAAAACCAAGGAACTTCTTTGAATAAAGCAGCCTTCTACTTGAAACAGCAATGTAATAGTTAAATCTATTTTATCATAAGCATGTAATTATCCATTACTATCTACTCATTTAGGGAGGTGCTAATCTTGCTGATTGCATTACAATTAGAAAAGAGTTCAAACTTATGGAGAGAAATTTAGGCTTTAAAAAGTAACTAACATTTTGTGCAGACACACAAACCTCTCAGCCCTATAAAAATCACTGATAAGCAATCTTGGAAAAACATTCTCCAGTAATGGCTAGCTGGGCTCTTGCAGCAAAGCAAATTGTTTTTTTCTTGGCAAAACTCCCACAAGCAATAGGCAGCAAGAAATTGTTTGTTCTACACATACAAGTTCTCATGTGTATCTGCATTTCTAATGCCAAATTTGGTTCTATCTCGGAAGCCACTTTCGCTGCAAAGAAAATTGCCAGAAACTTTCCTAGGACCAGGAGTTGACCCTTTGCTGAGGCTCCGAGGCCTCAGAATGAATTCCCCCCCGGTGTTGCTGTGATCAGTATAGAAAATCACTCTTGTCCATTTGGCTAAAGATTTCTACATATTTTCTCCTCCTTTCCTCTGGCAAAGATTTTTGTTTAGTAAGGGACATCTGGTTAGTATGTAGCACACACACACACACACACACACACAAAAAAAAAAATACTGCTTACCCTTCAGTAATGTTAAAAAACATTACTCTCAAGTAAAAGGGAAAACAGAAATGTGCACTGGTACATGGTGATTGGACAGTACCTGGCTTTCAGTGACTAAGCCAGCTGGGCTAAGCTACAAAAGATCCATGAAGATCAAGAATTTGAAGCTAAATTTTGAATAAGAGACAGATAGAGTTGAGCCATTGGAATTTAAGTAAATATTTCTTAGGGAAAGGAGTTCTATATAATAACGTGGCAGGAGAGAAGAATATTACTACATGTAAGGAAGGTACTATACATATTCCTGAATAACTGTGTGTGAGTTACATACACACTCACATAACACAACACTGTATTTGGTGAGAAGTGGCCTTCGGCTGTTCTGATTCACAGAGATAATTTCTGAATTCTTGAAAAAACAACACAGTGTGTCTGAAGTTATGTGAAACAGACATAAAATTTGCAGAACTTGTTACCTTTCTAGATAATACTTATAACTTAAAACTGACTCCTTTCTCTATTTTTATGTGTAGACAAGAGTTAGGCAACAGAGAAAAAATAAGGTTGGAAAGGGTTAGAAAACAAGGCAGGAATGCCATCAGGATCCATATACCCGCTCAATCACATGGGTTCATGGGAGATCAGGAAACAAATTATTCGCAGAATTTGACAGTTTATGTCAAGCTGCCATTTTCTATTGACATCCATCAAACTATGCTACTCCATCACTTTCATATATCTCTGCTCCTTCTGTGTTGGAAATCCGACTGAAGAAAGAGCTTTTCTTCAATATTTATTTAGTTAGTCTATTAAATGGAGGTTTATGTGGTGATAAGGCAAGAAAAATAAGAACCAGATTGGCACCATGTTTTCAATAATTCCTGTAAAGAAAAGAAGCAAACTAAGTGAAAGTTCTCTTCAATTTTAAAAATCATAAAGTTTCCTTTATATGAGTCTCCGCATTATTTTAATTCTTTTATGTCATTGTCTTGCAATATTTTTAGTTACAGGGAATGTACTCACACAAAATACAAATTAAGATGTAAAACAGAAAATATCCTTAAAGAATAAAAGTGAGAATATTATTTTGAGGTTAATAAGGCTGTACAACAGCAAAATGTCCAGATAAAATGTAAGTAAAAATTTTACTGGTGACTTGTCTACATGGCATATTTTACTATTTCCAGCTGTTTTAGGATTGCCAAATTCTATGTTCAAATATTCAGCATCATGGAGATATATTGTTTTTCTCTAGTGAAGAAAATGGGAAAGTTATATTGATTTATAATGATTTTGAGACTCAAACTCTCATTTATACTTATTCCTGAATGAATTTTATTGTCAATTTACATCATTCTTTTGTTATAAATTTGGTTTGGAAATTAAAAATTTAAGGTCTGGAATTTATAGCAATTTTAAGTGTTCACTGCTATACAAAGAATATCTGGTAGAACTGGTCACTGTTTCAACCCAGCTGTATTGTACAAATGCAGTAAGAATCAAAGTTGGTATTGGAAGAAAATGCAGTTCTTTGGAATATGTCAGTAGTTAAGGGAGTGTAAAAAAAATAACATTCCACGAGCTATATGTAGCAATAAGGAAAGTTTAAATGTGGAAAAATTCCAAGGAATAAAATCAGAGACAAGAAGTAAGAAAAACAGTGCCAAAATATCTTCAAAAGGAAAACATCCATGGGATACTATAATGACTGGCAAGCACAGTTTGTAAAATTCCATGCTATGCTGTGCATACTCTCATGACCCCACAGATTTAGTCCCTTTCCCCCAAAGCATAGCTGATTGCTAAATTTATTGCATGTTTTCTCCATGTGAACACTGGTCCCATGTTATCATGGAAGAAATACAAAAATAGAGTTAGGTGCTTGGAGATTCACTTTGCAGAAAGTAACACCCTACTAAAGCTATCACTGGAATGCTGAGTGGACATTCTGCACAAGCAGTCCTGACAACTTGTTTTTCAGTAAATCAGGCTGTCACAGTGCTGACCATCTTTATCACAGAGACCAGGACCTGGGGTTAGGATAAAAGCAATTAGATGATTAAGGTACTATTGTTGGCATTGCCTCAGTAGGATCCCTATCCAAACATATGATGGAGAAAGGATAAGGAAGATTGGAGTCTGAGCTCTAGGTCTGGGCCTTCAATGAAAACTGTTGAGGCTCCAGGTAGCACAAATTTTTTCAAAGACAAAAATCCTGCCCCTGACACAAATAATGAATATGTTTTCCCAGACCTCAGGTGGCCCAAATATAATCTGAGCCTCTAAACAGGCAGTCTACTGCTTCCATCTATAAAAGGAGCAAAAGCTTTTTCTGTTATTAAAGCAACTGCTCTTTGATGGGGAAAAAAAAAAAGATCCAGGAACATGCAAGCATGCAACAAACAGACTGACATATTTTGAAGGGAAGGGGTGGGGGGAGGCAGGAAGAGTTTAATCAATGAATTTATATGCATATATGCATAGCCCATAAGCAGGCAATAGTGTGGGAAAGGCCTGTGGAGGGGATGGGAGCATATTGGAGGGGTTCAATGGGATGGGGGCGGGGGGAGAAAGGGACATCTGTAATACTTTCAACAATACGGATAAATTAAAAAAAAAAAAAAGTAACCCTATCATCCTTTAGGAAAACCTGTTCTCATAGCCTTGCTTCATATCCTGGTTTCCTGGCTTGGTCCTGTGCACCTTAAGAATCACCTTAGATTTCCTTGTTCATTCACCTAAAACACAGGTTGGGGTATTGGCTAAATATAGTAGAGGTTCTGGGTTCTGACCACCTAGGTTGAAATTCACTGACTAGTTGTGAGACTTGGATAAATTACTTCACCTTTCTTTACAGTTGACCCTTGAGCAGCGAGTGCCCCAGTACAGTAGAAGATTCTGATGCTATAGTTGGATCTTTCAAATACATGGCTTCAACCAATTACAGATTGGAAACAGTTTTCGATCCGATGCTGGAAGGACACTACAGTTGGGTGTGTGAAAATACTGTGTTTGATCCAGGACTGGTTGACTCTGAGAATGCAGAAACCCTCTGAGATGAAGGGATTACTGTATTTATTTTTAAAAAAATATATCTGCTTATAACTGGACCCCTGTAATTCAAACCTGTGTTGCTCAAGAGTCAACTCTCCTTTAATTTCTAATTTCTACATCTGTACAGTGGAGTAGAAATGGAATCTTCTTAAAAGCATTGTTATGAAGTTAATTTAGTTACTATTTATGAAGCTCTTTAGCACAGTGTCAGAAATATGCCAAGTGCATTGCAAACTAGTAAAGCCACTATGAAAAACAGTATGGAGGTTCCTCAAAAAAATCAAAATATAACCCAACACTTTCACTTCTGGGTATCTATAAAACAAAACACTAATTTGAAAAGATATATACACCCCTGTGCTCACTGCAGTATTATTTACAATAGCCAAGAGTCAACCAAAGAATAGATGAATGAATCAAGAAGATGTGGAATACATATACACACAAGAGAATATTAATAACCTTTAAAAAAACAAATGAAATCTGGCCACTTGCAACATTATGAATGGACCTAGAGGGTATTGTGCTATGTTATTTGTCAGATATAGAAAGACAAATACTAAATGATTTCACTTGTTTGTGGAATCTAAAAAATGAACCTAAAGGATAAACAAAACAAGACAGAAACAGACTCGTGAACATAGAAACAAACTGATGGTTACCAGATGGGAAAAGGGTGGAAGGGAGGGCAAAAAGGTAAAGGAGAATAAGATTTATAAATTTTCAGTTATATAATAAACTAGAAGCCCGGTGCACAAAAATTTGTATACCTGGGGGGATTGGGGGGTGGAGTGGGGTCCCTCAGCCCGGCCTATGCCCTCTTGCAGTCTGGGACCCCTCAGGGGATCCCTGGGTGATTGGACCTAAGCTGGCAGTCAGACATCACTCTGGCAACCCAGGAGCCTTCGGGGGATGTCCACTTGGAGCAGGGAGCAGGCCTAAGCTGCAGTCGGACATCCTTAGCACTTTTGAGGAGGCAGGAGAAGCTCCCACCACCACCCCTGTGCTGGCAGCCATCAGCCTGGCTTGTGGCTGAGCAGAGCTCCCTTTGTGGGAGCGCACTGACCACCAGGGGGCAGCTCCTGCATTGAGATCTGCCCCCTGATGGTCACTGTGTGTCATAGTGACCAGTCATTCCTAGTGGTTCTGCTGTTAGGGTCAATTTGCATATTACCCTTTTATTATATAGGATAAAAATGAATACTTGAATATAATGACAATATTCTGAACTTATATTCCATAGTAATAAGAAAAACTCATAGAGCTTGCATCTGGATTAACTGAGAATTAGCAAGTTGAGCAATAACTTCAGAGGAAATGAAATACTTAAAGGCTGAGGAGGATACAAAGTAGAATTAGCATCACTTTTGGGGTCCCATTAGAGAAGGCTTCCGGAGAATAATGCTTAGAAGGAAATGATAAAAATGGATTTGTAGAGCCCTGAATGGAGTTGCTGTGTGATTTGAGCATTATCCCATACACCAAAGGTTTGCAGGTTCAATTCCCAGTGAGAGCGCATATCCAGGTTGCGGGTTTAATCCCTGGTTGAAGCTCATGTGTGAGGCAGCTGATTAATGTTTCTATCTCACATTGATGTTTCTCTCTTTCTCCCTCTTCCTTTCTCTCTCTCTAGAATCAATGAAAAAAAACCTAGCCTAGATGAGGATTTAAACAAAAAGTGGATTTGTAGAAAGTATGGAAACTAAAAAGAATGCTCTAAATAGTGGGGATCTGGAAATATCTAATTAGGTGGTATGATCAAAAGTAGTGTCTGGCCCTGCTGGTATGGCTCAGTGGTTGAGCATTGACCCATGAACCAAGAGGTCACCAGTGAATTTCTAGTCAGGGCACATACCCAAGTTGCAGGCTCAATCTCCAATAGGTGCATGAGGTAGCCGACAGATGTTTCTTTCTCATCGATGTTTCTATTTCTCTATCCCTCTCTCTTCCTTCCTCTTACTAAAAATCAATAAAAACATTTTTTAAAAAGTGGGGTCTGCACTTCAGTCTTTAAAGAAGCACATTAAAGATACAGAAATGTAATACAGATTCATTCTCCATTCATTGTGTTCATCTTATCCCTTGGCCCCAGAGCCATATGAAAACCTTCAGATAAACATTTTGCTACCTGTCATCTGTTCTGCTCTCAGAAGTTCCCTCCTGCCCAGAAAAATGGGACTTTTGCTTTGTTTGAGACTATCCATGTTCTGGCCCATGCACCTCTAAGATTTCTTTCTATTTTCTCCCCAAATATTTCTTCTCATTCTGTTTCTCAGAAGACCCTAATCATTTCCTGGCAATTTGCTTTCCATGCCTTTGCTTTCTGCCTTTCTCTTATCAGGATTGTCTTCTCTCCTCTCAGCCAAATCTTCTGAGCTCAATCCTCTTTCAAAATCACTTTCCTCGGAGGTCACTGGCTAATTTTTGGTTTTCATTTAGCAAGTATTTTCTTGTATTGTTATTCTTTCACTTTCTTTCATTTGCTAGATTGAGCACATTGTAAAGGGACTGTGCTTGTAACCTTCATCAAATTGCTTGGGATTTCTGCAAATTTGGTTAGTGATAACATCATAGACAGACCAATCTTCTTTATGTGTGTGACTTGTTGATTGGAAAACCAGAGCTATGTAAATGTGTAGAGACTTTTTTGTTTGTTTGTTTATCACCATATCTCTAATGCTTACTACCAGGCCCAGTTGTGGACTTAATACCTATTTGTTGAATGAGTGCTGGCTTAAGTTACTTAAACAGTATGTCTTAATTCAGTACTTTTAAATATCGAGCAGGAGAACTCCAAAATGTTGTCAGAACAAACAGGATTATGAAGTGTCTTCTCAATGGTTAAGGATAACACCCAGCATCTCATCATTTTTCTCCTAGGATAAGAAAGCCTTACTTTTTTCTCCTGTTCTGTTGTTTATTAGAAGAGGACAGAAGAAATAAGATGGAAAATTATAGTTGGTACAAGGCCCAGGGGGTGGTGGCTGCGGCCTGGGGAGGTCCGGGATTCATTTCCAAGTTTGCAAATGCTGCTGTCCGAGCTCCGCGTATCCCCGCCGTCTCTGCGCCTGAACCCCCGCTCCTCTCCTCACCGCACCCCGATGGAGTTTAGGACCAGGAGATGGCGACCCTCGCTGCCACTGCTGCTCCTGCAGCTACTCTGGGTGATCAGGCAGGTGGCGCCCGTGGCTGACCTGGACCTGGGCTTCGACCTGGAGCTGCAGATCCACTGCCTTGCACCCAGCTGCCCACCCTGCTACCATGCTCCCGCCGCTGCCACGCCCCTGCCACCATGCCACTCCCACCGCCTCCTGCCCCACCCCCGCCATCGTGCCGCTCCCGCCTGGCCACACATGACACTGCTTGCTCCCTGGCTGCTGGCCTCCATCTTGGCTGAGTTAATTTGCATACAGCCACTCTGATTGGCTGGTGGGTGTGGCTTAGGTGTCCCAGAGAAATAGTTAATTTCAATATTATGCTTTTATTAGAGTAGATAAGTCACAGGGATGTAATGTACAGCATGAGTATAGGTAATAATATCATAATAAACTTGTACAATGTTAGAGGGTTACTAGATATTATGGTGATTGCTTTATTAGGAATATAACTTTTGAGTAACTATCCTATATAATAAAAGGATAATATGCAAATTGACCCTAATAGCAGAATGACTGGGAATGACTGGTCACTATGACACACACCAGGGGGCAGACACTCAATGCAGGAGCTGCTCCCTGATGGTCAGTGCACTCCTCCAGGGGGAGCTTTGTATAGCCACAAGCCAGATTGATGGCTGCCAATACAGCAGTGGTGATGGGAGCCTCTCCCGCCTCCTCAGCAACACTAAGGATGTCCGACTGTAGCTTAAGCCTGCTCTCCACTGGCAAGTGAACATCCCCTGAGGGCTCCTGGGCTTCCAGAGGGATGTCTGACTGCCAGCTTAGGCCCGATCCCCAGGGAGTGGGCCTAAATCAGCAAGTGGACATTCCCTGAGGGGTCCCAGACTGCGAGAGGGCACAGGCTGGGCTATACACTGGGCCTCTAGTGTTATATATGAGAAACTAACATAATATTGCATATTAATCATAATTAAAGTTTAGCAATATGAGTGTACTTACTAAAATTTAGTAAGTCCTAATGCGAACGTCACATTGTGAACTACTGAGAGTTTGGACATCACAGCTGTCTTTGCCCTTCCACCTTGTTACCTTGTGATTCTTAAATGATGAGAACTGCTAGATTGAGGCCGCAGTTGCCTGTGTCTGTACTCTGGGGACTCAAGCAATCAAACATGCCATAGACATCCCAGTTACATTCCATTAGATTTCTACTCTAACCTTACTATGTGATCTCATTTATCTTCTGCTTTATTGTTGAGCTGCTCCAACTGTGAAGCAGTTTGAGATTTCTAAATGTCCCCCTGGAGCAAAAACAGACATATTGGTGTTTGTACTTCAAAGTATTCTTAATTATAATTTTGGGGGGAAAAAATTTGAAGCAATAAATTTTGAAATATAAGAGACTACTTCAGATATTGCTGTATATCATTCTATAATTCTAAAATTTCTAATTAGCCTGCTCTTCGGTTCCCAATTTGTCATGTGTATAAAATGCCCAAGTATCATGTCCAAGCTAAAATAAGAGTCTGTAAATGAAGATGTAGAATCACCTTCATGTTTAAAGCATATAAACTAACCTTGCTGTAGGGAAAAGGTTACATATTGAGAATGGAGAGAATTTCTGCTGACAGCCAGGTTGTGGAGTTTACATTGCAGTTACAGTTTGCTCACAGTTCACAACCGAAAAAAAAATAAAATAAAACAAAAGGTCATATGCAAGTTAGCTAATGTTCTAACAGGTCTAATTTTAACTTTGAACTTAGAAAGACTTTGAAAGTTCTCAAGGAATATGATATAAATAGTTAGTGGTCGGTGCCACGTGTCTGCAAATCAAGCTCCCAGGCTTCTGAGCTTGCTCTGGAGGAAGAGGACACTTGAGTACTCACAGTCATTGACTGTGGCATCACCAATGTGCTTTCCCACAGGTTCCCAAGGCCTGCAGATCAACCTTTGTCAAAAAGCTCTTAGACTCTTTATCAATGCCATATATAATTCACTGCTTCAAGAAATGTCTGTAATATGCATCAGAGAGCCTGTGGTTTAGAGCTTCTAGGCAGAAAAGATACGACAGAGCAGGGGTACATGTATAAGCCAAGAGTTTGGTATCTAGTGTGAGCATACATCACAGTTATGTAGTCTGAATAAGAAAAGAAACATGCCACTTCTATCTTTAAAACTTTATCAAAAACACGTATCTTCTGAAATCTTCAGTAAAAGCCTCACGCTGAAACCTTGGGTCTTCTATTCCCTACAGGAAAATGAAAAAGACTAAAGAGATAAAAAAAAAAAAGAAGAAGAAGAAGAGAGAGGGAGAAGGATGAGCAGGAGAGAACATAATCCTTTTTTCCTGAGCTTTGCCATGGTAGAATTTCAAATATTTGTATTTAGATGTTGACAAGTTCATTAACAAATTAAAGAGCACCATTTGGAACCTATAGGAAAAACCAGCCAGCAGCAAGAAGTTAATTGTCTTTAATGCAAAAGTCAAATTTCCTGAAATCTCTTTCCATCTCTTTTCCAATGTAAGTGTGTTTAGAAATCACTTTGCCTGCTTCAGCTCAGTAAGAATGGGACAAGAGGATTCATATGGCCTTGCATGAAATAAGAATCCCAAATGTGCCAGAACAGTATTGTTAGGTGCAATATAAAATGCACCATATATGCCTGGCTGGTGGGGCTCGGGATTTGAGAGTCCATCTGTGAACCAAAAGGTCACAGTTAGATTCGGGGCCACAGCACATGCCTGGGCTGGATCCCCAGAGGCAGCCGATGAATGATTTTCTCTCATCACTGATGTTTCTATCCTTCTCTCCCTCTCCTTTCCTCTCGAAAATCTATAACAATATATTTTTAAAAATAAAATAAAATGCAGCACATAGTGAAAAATCAACTTTTTACTCTGTTCAGCACCAGCCACACAAAGCCTTGCCTTCTTTTCCCCTGAGTTACTTGACCAACACATTTTGCCTTTGATCACACATCTCCTTTGCTCTCCTGGAAAACCCAATATCCCATATCTGTTTTCTACAATTAAGAAAATTCTATTTCTTTCCTTATGGGAAACACACTCAGCAACCAACTCGATACTACAACTTCTCCCCAGCAATTAAAATTTGTAAAATTTCAGATTAGCTGTTGATAAATGGAAAGGAGCAAGAAAGATTTTGAGTTCGTAAACCTAAACCTATGCTTATTTCATCATTGCTAAGTTTTCCATAGATAGAAAATTAAAATTGCATATTCTTGGGCATTTTTTACAGATGGAAAGAGATCAACTATTCCAAGAACATTAAAGTTAGCCAAAGTATACAAATACATTAAAATCTGAGGTGAGTGAGGCTCATTCACTTACATGGTAAAAAGAGGCTTTAGAATACACTACCCATAGGTAAGACCCATATTGTTAGGTAAGTGCATGTCCCTTTTGCTCTTAGTTCCCCTGAAGTGGTTAGTAGTTTTTTCCTCCCTCCCTCCCTTCCCTCCTTCACTCCCTCCCTCCCTTCCTTTCTTCCTTGTTCCCTTGTCCCCCTTCTCCTTCCTTTCTCCCTCCTTTGTTTCTTCCTTTCTAGCTTTCCTCCATTCTTTCTTGTCTGCAGTCATGTTTGGAATTGTTTTTCAGAATGTTTAGACTGTTTTCCTCACATTGTCACCAGCTCATTACCACAGAATTACACTTCACAAACAGGAGCGACTCGAGAGCCAACTTGGCTTAGCTGTGCCATCTAAGGGGTTGTTAAAGGGATGAATTTCATTCTTTTTGAAAACACAAGCACACTCTGATCAGCAAACAGGAAAGGCCACTGCCTATTTCTCTCTTCAGTGTTGTCTCCTGGCCTTTTCCTCTCTGAATCACTCACTGATGAAGTGAATAGCAGCAGTTGTTTTTTACTCAAAACCAAGTTCCTATGTGCTTTGTTGCAACAACACATTCTTCACAGTTTCATGGTAATTGGCTTTACAATTTCTGCTGTTATCTATACTAACAACTATAGGTCCATATTTCACACTAGTGATAAACACTGAACTTTACACACACACACACACACACCAGGGAATAAGAATTGCCAATACATGTTCTTTTACATAAAAATTGAAATGCAATTTTCATCATGTGGGTAATATTAAGACTGTTTTTAAAGCATGGTCCCTATACCATGCTTTTAGACATAGCATTGCTTTCCTGTTCAGATAGCTTTCATTAAGAAAAAAATATCATGGGTAAATAATAATTTGAGGTATGCATATAAGACAAAAATCATAGGAGTAGTGATTTAGAAACTCATTCAATAATTTTTTTTTATTTTTGAACATATATTTCCAAAGGTCAAAAAGTTTAGAAGGGTGTTATATGTTTTACTCTGTTTTTCATGGCATTATCACTGAACTTTTGACAAGAGGCCATAATATAATCTGTGATTCTTTTAAAAAAAAAATCTGCACAACTCTAACAAGAGTCAGTTTATCCCTTTAAAGAAAAATGAATTTGAATAGATTAGATCTTTTATTTTAAAGAAATTATTTTATTTTTTGTCAATAAAATACTTTAGTTGTATTATTTTTATTGCACTTTCTAGCATTTTTATCAGATACGCAAAAAAAAAGAATCTCTAGTTTTACCTGGAGAAAGGGAAAGAGGATATAAACCATGTTAGCAAAATCAGGACAGATTGTGATATAGCAATTGTGCATTCTAAAAATGGCTGTGGAAATACTGGGATAAATGTCAGAGGACGAAGGCCCAGGAATGAGAACATAACAGAGGATGATCTAAGACAGCCTTTTTATAGACCTGTACTCATTACCACCGTGGCACATAAAAGAATCTTTCATTTTCTACCCATCTCTCCAATCCATGGTCACATATGGCCATATCCAAAAATCTAGAACTCAAGTTTGCATTACTAATCACCCTTGTCTTAATTAACCCTCTCTCCTAATAACTGGCAGAATACTTCCTCCTCCTCTTCATTCATTCCCAGTTCTCATTAGTAATTTCTTTCCCTGGACTCCATTTATTGTAAATTGCATCACTCTGCCCAGACATCTGCTCTCTTAGGAATGTTAAAGCTTCCATGTCTAATGTTCCCTCCATCAAAGACAAGGACATTATATGCTCTTGACTTCTGTGATCAAAGTGCCTGGGCAATTTAAAATTTATATTATCAAGAACATGTGATAATGTGAGGTAAGTAAACGTGCCTTAAAGCTCTGAAACAAACCAGTAGCAGGCTACAGAGCTCAGCTTCCCTACCCCATATCTGTGAGCAGGAAGCACCTGCCAGGAGAGGCTCACTGACCACAGAGGGATAGAAAATGTTATTCTTCCTAGAGAACAGAATTTCTAAGGCTGGCATCAGGACCATGATGGGCTACTGCTGATAAACAAATGATTTCTGTTTGTGACAGTGATTGACTCTAGAGGAAGTGAGGAATAAAATTCAGTAAAGTCAGAAAGTCTGTGAAACACCTAATAAAAAGATAAAGCCCAAATAAAAATTATCTCATATTTTTACTTTGGCATTTCCACACAGTATTTATTCATATGTCATTTGCCATACCTTAATAAAGATACCAGTTACTTTTGAAAGAGATTTTTGTCAGTTGTCAATATCTTGAAATCTTAGAAACCTACTGCAAATATGAGCACAGATTTTGAACAACCCGGCAGCTGGCCAAGCACTGAAGATCTTTTAAGACAAGAGTAGTTAGCCATCCCATTTAATGTTTTAATTTCGTGCTTGAAAAAAAAAGACTGGACTAGATAACCTTCTAACTTTAAGATTCTTTTACTCTATTTTTCAAATACCTCATCTTCCAAGTATTCTATAAACAAATATTCTACAAGAGAAATTTTAAAACAATTGTGGTTTGGTTTGTTTGCTTTTCTCTTCCTCTCTCTCCCTTTACTCTTTTTTTTTTACACCCATTTTATCCCCAAATACGGTGCAAAAACAAATGTCTTCACCAAAGCAACAGAGTAGTTAGTGATTACAATACATGTTTTTCAATTCTCCACTCACTGATAAAAATATGTGATATGAAATACTGAAGAAACCTCAGGGACATTCCAAACATTTATGGACAAAAAAGTCAAGACTTGTGGTATTTTCCTTCAAAATTCATGTGAACTGAATCAAAGAGATGTAAGCATTTATATTTAAAACTTCTTAACCAAAATTGATGCATTCTGTCGTTGGCAATCACTGAATATTGTGACCCTGAAATAATATAAATCTATCCAGTCTTTTCCATTTCCATTGGCATTCCTCTGGTGTAGGAACTTTTAATCTCTATTCTAGACCATGAATGTAGCTTCCAAATGGATCTTTTCCAATAGTGCTCTAGGCTGATTTCATACAATTACCAGGTTAGTCATCCCTAAGTCTATTGTAATCCTGTTATATCTTTGTAAAAACTACCTACTAAGTAAATGACTAACATTGACATAAATATTTCTATAGTTATGCATTGCCTTATTTTTTTCAGTCTTATCATCTGTAATCTTTTCTATACTATATTTTATTAATCCATAATTTATCATACTCATAACTATTAACATATAGGTCCAGACAATTTTTTTCAGATGGACTGTACTTTGCACTGAGGAATGTTTAATGGCATTCCTGGCCTCTATCCAATGAATGTCAGTAACACCCCTAGGTTGAAGCAAACAAAACTGACATTATCAAATTTCCAGGGGGGGGGGGGGAGGAAGGGGAAGAGGCAAAATCACACCTAGTTAAAAGCCACTGATGTAATCAAATCAAATTGCATTATTTATTGTTCCTAAACCATACTCTTCTTCTAACAGTGTATTTTAATTGATCATTATTTCTCCTAAAATATTTCCAGAAGCACATACATGCCTTAGTTTCATGTGTTGATACATTAGGAGCTGTCTAGAGCTTCCTCCATGAAATCTTTCTCAATTCCTACATCCTATGTGACCACTCCTTCAAATCTATCCTTTGTGGTCATCTCATTCATTACACATCCATCCTCTTAGGGCCTACATTATTTCTATTTGTGTGTGATATTTAAGCAAAAGATTGAAGTATAAAAAAAGAGTCATGATTGTATCTTTGCCTTTGGATGTAACTGTGCAAAAACCCTGAGGCAAGACTAATTTTGGCTTATTTGAAGACTGGGAATAAATTCATGGGGTTGGATTACAGTGGTCAAAGGGGAAAACCATAGGAAATTATTGGGAGAAGTAAGCAGGGATTAAACTGTTCAGAGCCTGTTAGTTCAGGGAAAAATTCTGGATTTTCTTTGGAACATTCTATAAAGCAAGTAAAAGGATTTATGAAGAGGAGTGATATGGTCTGATTTGCACCATTACTACATTACTCTCGATTCTGTATAAAGAATGTAGAAAAGGAGTTTTTCTGTTTAAAAAACCTCAAGATTAGAGGATATCTTAATTTTTCCTATAGCTAAAAAGTCCAGAGGGATTGAATTTCCCATCCTAGAACATTCCACATGTTGTGGCCCTCTCCCTCCCCCCCCCAAAAAAAAATGTTAAGAGAGAATCAGATACTGATCCCTTTAGCCCTGAGAACAGTGTGTCTGGTTGTTACCTCAAGTGCCATGGGAATAGTAACATATTCAATTAATGCCAAGGCAAAAAAAAAAAAAAAAGGATAGGAAGCATTGCTGTAACATTGGACTAAATTAGTCATGCACACAATGGTTAAACACCCCCAAAGGACAGGGAACTGTCTAACTCTAAAGAGTGCCTTTTCCAGATTTGAAAATGTCGTACAATTAGAAAGTTCTCCTTTTCATTGAGTGAGTCAGAAATGTGTGGGATACATTGATGAGATCATAAGTAGACTAATTTGGCTTAGCCAAGAGTTCTTCTAGAGGCTCATCTAACTCAACAACCCTTTTCTCTCACCTACATCTCAGCACATATACCATGTTCGCCTTTAGATTTTGGAGTGAAATGTTCAAATATTAATTCAACCACTCACTAGTTATAGGGGTCATTTATTCAAACATTTGCTCAACCAATATTACTGAGTGCCCATGTGCCCAATGATGGAAATACAGGGTCTCTACCTTACAAAGCTTATGGTCTCTAGATAGAGAAGCAAACACAAATAATAAGAATTATATAAAAAGAAAATACAGGGTTCCATAAGGATATATATATCAGGAAAACCAATTTTGTCCGGATTCTCCAGAAGGCTTCTTTGTTCTGGTATGAATTAAGCTAAGACCTAAAACAAGTAAATCTTGAGAAATGTATTTAAACTCTCTAAGCCTGAGATCCCACACCAGTGAAAAGAGGATAATAAGGCTTTCTCTTTCGGGTCCTCCCAAGGATTAGTTAGTTAACATATATAAAGTGCCTGCCACAGAAAAGGAAATCAATAATTGGCATGTTCTTTCTCCCACAATGAATGAGGAATGAAGACGGGTTGAACTGGCAGGATTATGAAAGGACTTAAAGTCCCATGGAAATGTTGACTTGTTTTCCCCAAAAGCTATATTGAAGTCCTAACTCCCAGTTCTTCAGAATGTGACCTTATTGAAAACAACGTAATAATAGATGCAATTAGCTATATTAAGATAAGGTCATAGTGGAGTAGGGTAGACTTTTATCTAATCCAGGGGTCCTCAAACTTTTTAAACAGGGGGCCAGTTCACTGTCCCTCAGACCGTTGGAGGGCCGGACTATAGTTAAAAACAAACAAACAAAAAAACTATGAACAAATTCTATGCACACTGCACATATCTTATTTTAAGCAGGACAGGCAGCGGCTGCAAAAACACCCGGCATGTGGCCCGCGGGCCATAGTTTGAGGATGCCTGAATTCTAACCTGACCCTTGTCTTTATCAGAAGAGGCAGATTTGGACACAGACAGAAGTGAGAACACCATGTGATAAGGGAGGCAGCGATTGAAATGTTGCAGCTGAAAGACAAGCTGTGCCAAAGATTACTGACAAACCACCAGAAGCTGGGAAGAGGTAGAGAAGGAAGAACTCTCACTGACAGGTTCCAGAACTTCTCGCTCCAGAACTGTGAGATAATAAATATTTGTTGTTTGAGCCACCCAGTCTGTGGTACTTTCCATGGTAGTCCTATAAAACCAATACATGCTATAAAAGTGCTTTGATTGCATTTTTCAGGCAATGATACTGCCTGATTTGGAAGATGGGATTTGGACAAGAAGATGCATTTCGACAGATAAATCTAGAGTCAATGTTTGCCATGTGAATGCATTTTCTGTTTCTACTGAGTCCATAGCTCCTTGAAGGCAGAACCTGTGCCTTCCATGAAAGGCTGAACTCAATATGAACTTGTTAAATAAATTATTTCAAATAAACATTTGGGTACATTAGTCATGTATGAAAAATTTAGAGGTAAAACATTTTAACACACTGAAGTTTTACTCTTCTAAAGTAAAAATCATCTTCTCATTTTATTTAATTGAAGAGGCAAAGCATGCAGTAAATTAAATCCAATTTGCATGCAATTGTGCATGCAATGTAGATCTTGGTTCTAACTAGGGAGCAAGCTCTATAGACACTCAAACACTGTATGTTCAAAGTTAACAATTCTTTGCTTAAATTTTTCAGTAGCTTTCTTCCCTTGGTTTCAAAGAAAAATATCATAGCATTTCTCTTTCTAATTTAAAGCTCACAAAATCCATAACTGATAATAAGAATGCATCCCCTGGGGGCTAATACATTTCTCTGATGTTATACTACTAATGCCTTCAAGCTGGTAGCAAGCCTGTAATTCTATTTTTTTAAATCTTCATGGCTTTAATTTGTATGGCTTTGCTCTATTTAATTATATTTATCATCCAAAAATATTCTGCACTTAGAAAAATAGTGAATGGTGTGTAGAGGAAGAGGAAGCAATGCAGTGCATCATATTTTATGGAATTTCATATGCCATGTATATTGATCTGGTATAAACTAGAGAACATAGTTTGTTTAAATTAAGGGTTTAAATTCAATTTTACACCAATTCTTTCAACTCATTATCCATAATATATTTGTTTACATCCATGTAAATGTTACCTGGTTAAACAAGGCAATTTTGCCTAATTCAGATTGATTTGTATCTTCTCTCAATTTGTGCAATTTCATACTGTAATCATTACATATGAAAGAGGGGCCCTTACTTTGATAAAATTAATATTTTTGCCTATGGATGTTAAATATGCAAGGAAAAAAAGAAACTAAGTAAAAGAGAATGCAGAACATGCTTGAGGATACTGGACTGATCCTGTAACAGTTTTCAATAGAGGCAGTTCTCAGGGGATTCATGTGCCCACCACTTCTGGGGCACAGAAACCACTTAATGCACTTATTATATTTAGCATCAGTTTTTAGAATTTCCCCTTAAGTTCCTCTTTCTGGGAATTATATCCTTCTTTAGACAATCTCAGATTTGCCAGATACTCCTCTTCAGACGTGCTTAATAAACTTGAATGGTAAAAACAAAGATCGCAGTAAGACCTACTGCACTCAGATTATTGAAGGGCAAAGCTTGAAAATGTGCATTAAAAAAAAAATTCCAGGCAACCCGGCTTCAGAAGATCTAAAAACCTCAGATGGAGAAACACTGTCTCCCAGGATACTTTACTTGAAGCTGCCAGATGTCCTCCTTCCTCTTGTGTTCCAACATACCCTCCTATGCCCCTTCCTCCTCCTGAATGTCATGTCATCTGGATATCTCAGGCTAATGGGAGAGTGCTGGAAGAACTTCCACATTCACACGGATATATCTTCCTAAAGGCCTTCTGATGGCTGAGACCAGAAACACTGGCAGAAGTTATGTCACCTGAGCCAGAGACTCTACTGGTGGGAATACCATCCAGGCGGTAGTTAGGATCTCACCATGTTCCCTAAATAACATTTGTACATGAGTTTCATTTGAATAGTGGTGAGTATCTCTGAGACAGACATTTCTACTGGGTAGACCTCAGCTTGAAACATATGTGCTGCCTATGTGGCCTAGGGCAAGTCATGTGATCTTTCTGAGCCTGGCAAAAGGAGATAATAATTTATACTTTCCAGAAATATTTAGAGTAACAGTAGTATAGGAAAAGTACCCATAAGTACATAGTATTTAATAAAAGGCCATAAAAATATATATATCCAAAAAGGTATAATTTCTATAAATACATTGGTCTCATTTCCTTTAGTGTCCTAGGAACCCATGCAATCCTTGCCCTTTGAATGAAGTCCATGATGGTGGGGTTTGCTCCAAGTTCTCATCTGCAACCCCAGGATAAAAGTTGAAGTTTAAGGTAAGAATAAAGGCAAGATCATTCAAACAAGCTGAAGCTTCTGGATTTCTTCTCTTTGGGGCACAGAGTTGGGAAGTGGTCAGAAACAAGGATGTTTCATTAAAGTGATCTTTAAATGGATAATAAAATGCTTTTGGTTAGTACCAAATGGTGGAATTCAAGGTGAGAGAAAATATTTATTTCTTTATGAATTTCAAAACATCATATCAAAAAAACCATAATAATAATCACCATATATTGGAGACTATTTACTGGTGGTTTTCCACTATCTCAGTTTCTGGGACTGAGGCTGAGGGCGTGGGCTTCCAGTTTGTTGACTTGTTTAATTTATTTGTTTAATTTGCTATTATAAATTGGGCATGAAATGCATACAAAAGCCATGCATTGAGTATCCCTGGCATAAAAGAAATGCATTAAATCCCCCTGACATAAAGGACATGCCAATGTACTCAATCATTAATGAGCTTAGTACTGAGTTTCAATTGCCAAAGAGCAGTGGCAAGTTTCACTATGTCCTACAGCAAATGCCTGAAGGTTTTTATCCTCCTGTAATAAGAAGAAAGTAGCAGTCAAGTTATCACCTAGCCCTCGAATTAACATGTGAGTAGTTTCTGTGTCTTAGGTGCTACTGCCCTGAGGTAAAAGATAAAATTACAGAACAGGTTTACAGCTTAGCATCCCGGAGAAACTTACCTTAGGCTTTTGTGAATTAATGAGACCTTTAGAGCATTTCAAATACATATTTTCAAAGCTTTGATACCTATTTTATTTAAAAGAGCATTTAGATACTTCAGTCAAAATACCTAGAAATGTATTTGTGTCTTATCTTCTACTGGTCAAAGATATTTAAGTGGAGTTTTTTCTCTCTCTCATAATTCTGCAAAATACAGTAAAAGAATAGTGACTTTTTAATTTTGGGACCAACTAGAGAAAATTGAGCTATGAAAACAGCCTAGAGCAGAGATCAACAAACTCTGGCCCATGAGCCAAATCCAGATCACCACCTGTTTCTTTAAATAAAATATACTGATTGAAGCTCAACCATGTGCTTAGGTATTATCCACGGTTGCTTTTGAGTAGTTGTGACATTTATGATCCACAAAACCAACAATATTTATTATCTGTCCCTTTACATAAAGCTTTGCCATGTTCTGGTCCACAGAACAACCCTAAAAATATTGTAAATGCCTACGTGGTCTTCTACAAATATTCATTTGTTGGCAATCATGGGATAGTGGGTGGATTTTAACTAATATAGTTATGCGTATGTTCTTAAGTATGAGACATTACCTTCATTTTGTTTTCTTAAATGTCAGATTCCTTCTCAAAACACATTTAATTATTTATAGCATATGATTTTGAAAAAGTTTTCTGAAAATTAATATGGTAGTCATTATACCTCTTAATAACTCTCTTTGAGCACACTTCTAAATATAGACAAAAATAAAAAATAGGCATTGAAAGTAGTACTTTGACAGAAAATGTATTATTGAAGTAGTAGCTATAAGAAAATAAAAGGACAAGAAGGCAATACACAGAAAATGCCTCCAAGTTTTTAAGTAATATATATGTACTAGAGGCCTGGTGCACAAAATTCATGCATGGAGTGGGAGTGGGGGGTGGGGGTGGTATCCCTCAGCCCAACCTGCACCCTTTCCAATCTGGCACCCCTTGAGGGATGTTTGACTGC
>PVJC01010647.1:0-19918 GCA_004026665.1 Murina feae | reverse complement strand
GGCTGCCCACAGTCCCTTCAGGGTTCATGTCCCTAATGGGGTGCCTGGTCAGCCTGGGTGAGGGGCTGATGGCTGTTTTCAGGCTGCCCACAGCTCCCATTGACCCAACGTCCCAGCAAGGCTGGCTGGAATCAGGTTTCTGGGGTTTATTTATCTTCTATAATTGAAACATTGTTGCCTTAAGCAGAGGCCCAACTGGCCTAGGCAGGCAGTTTCAATTCCATCACTGGTGCTATGGAAGCCTCCTGTTTGCTCTAGCTCCATGGCTGCTGGCTGCCATCTTGGCTGGGTTAATTTGCATACAGCTGCTCTGATTGGCTGGTGGGCATAGTTTGGCTGGTGAGCGTGGCTCAGGTGTCTCGGAGTGATGGTTAATTTGCATATTACTCTTTTATTAGATTAGATAAATATATGAAATCATATCATTTCTAGTCCTGATTTGATGTTTTTAAATCAATAATGCAGATAACTGCAAATTACATGTCAATGTTTTTAGGTAGGCAATAATTTTAAAGCCTAAGCTCATATAGTAAAGGCTTATAAAATCAAAACTGGCCATTTGGCATGTTACTGCTTTATTTGTAATTTGGTGTTTTTTAATTTATTGTTATTGTTTTAAGTATTACAGATATCCCTCTTTTTCACCCATCTTTACCCTGCACACCACCCCCAGGCCTATTGTACTATTGTTTGTGTCCATGGGTTCAAATTTTTTTTACAAGGGTCAAAATATTATTAATAAAACAAAACCAAACCCAAAAAAGAGAACTTCCCTCATCCTCTTAGCCTGCCACAATACCTAGAGGCAACATTTTTTTAAAAGACAAGAAGTCTGAAATCTCATTTTCAAACTTTCACTTGTCCTTGCAAAGTGCCCTGGCTGAGAGTTGTATTGAGCAACTTTGTCTATTCTCAATCCAAGAACACCACAAAGCAAAATAAAAGTAATAAAGAAGGATTAAGACTAAAGCTACTACATAGAGTTGATCAACTCATGCAAAAGACTTTCACAACATTTCTGACTCCATATCTATGTTCTCCTAAAATAGAAGCTGTTCTTGCACTGACCTGGAACAATGATACAGGGACGAATTAAGTGACTCAGAATTAAACTACACTGGCTAAATGACTCAGAGGTCAGGCACTATACTATGCACTGAGGGTTCAAAGTCAGGAACCCTACTTCAAGAGCCTGCCTTCATGGAGCAAAGAGAGACACGTCAATCTAAAGGAGTTTGTAGAATATTTTACTCTACTAGAGTTCAAAACCACGAATCTCACATAGATACAAAATCAACATCTTTTATTCAATGAGTGAGTCAGATGTTATGACCAGATTAAAGAGCATTTCTGAAGCTCGTTAGCTAGAAGCAATCTCAGGATAAGATGGATGGGTCATTATAAACTAGTTCGTGCCCAAAGAAGCCATAAGCCTTTGGAGTTACCTGTTTCACTTGGCAGAAATTATTTGCATCTCTACTATGGAAAAAGCTAGCTAATGTACAACCTCACAATTTCAGAAACTTTTCATTAAGAGCTAACAAGGAGGTGACCTAAGTACATTCTTCTAAGTAATCCTTAGGTGGCCTTACCTTCTAAGACATTTTTGCCTTACTTCTAGGCTTCAGCCAGAGAACACTTTCATCAGTTGGGGCGGTGATGAGGCAGGGTCAAATATGGCAATATTTGAGCTGAGATTTGGAAGGTAAGGGGCAGCAAAATTAGACAAGAATGGGAAGACGGGCATTCTAGGAGAGAGAAAATGTGACAATTTCATGTTCATTCCATTGTTGGTCTATGTAATTTACTCACAGACCACTATGCCATAAAACCACTCTGGAAAACAGATAGAACATACAGAAGTTGTTTGGTTCCCCTCCCCCTTAGGATTCAGAATAAATCTGCATGCTTTCTGTAGGCATGGGTTAAGGAGTAACTCCCATAGTGGCATGATCCAGAAAGACCAAGAAGTGCCACGAAACGGCATGCCACATTTGGACATAAGCTGAGTGGAAGACTAAGAGAAAGAAAAAACCTGTAAATTGTTTGTTTATGAGCCACATGTGCTGCTTGTCTGAAGCAGTTTGTGGTCTCTAGCTTACTCTATTTAGAATTCTGTACATATGGGTGTATTTTTTCTAGTGTTTCCTATCATATCAGTGACAGAATTGCCAACACAGAGGTATTCATAAATTACAGTGAAGCCTAGTATTTCTAGTGTCTGGGAAGCTAGGAACAAAAGATTCTAATGCAAATGTGAGCTGCTTAATTCAGTGAGTATTTGTGATGTTACCCAGGTGCCAATGACATCTTTTTGACCAGCTCAGAGGCACCAGGGACCAAACCAACATACATTTTTAATGTGCTCAGCTGTGGCAGCATATACATACAGAAGACCTTACGGCCTTAAAGTCATCCTTTTGGAAACCACTGCACTTTTAGGGACTCAGAAGAAATGGTTTAATTAATCTTCTTTTCCAGGATAGCTTTTATTGATATAAATTATGTACACTGAAAACCTGCCAATTATATCAAATTAAGGGACTTGGCAAGTGCATCCCTTAGAGGCAGATGGTAAATAATATCCAGATTCTGACTTGAAATAGGACCAGAGATTAGCTTGTGCAGAATATAAAAGCAATCCAGATATGAGAAATAAACAGAGTTAATGTGAGCTCAAGAGGAGGGTTTTGCTTTAGGAGGGCTTTAGTGATGTGATTAAAACAGATGACTCATTATCATTACGGAGGTTTCCATGTGATGAGCCTGTTCTTGGAGTTTTTCTTTCTGTGATTATTTGATGAAGAATTATTTATTGTGCTAGTATAACTGGGATTACCAAGATGCCTCAGTTTCCTCACCTGTGCAGTGACCATAGAGCAGGTTAGTGAGAGCTTTTAGTAACATCTCATCACCGTATACAGTTGATCCTTGAACAACCTGAGAATTAGGGGCACCCAACATCTGTTCAGTCAAAAGCCCAAGTTAAGTACATAACTTAAGTTGGCCCTCCA
Source organism: Murina feae (assembly GCA_004026665.1). Taxonomy (NCBI): domain Eukaryota; kingdom Metazoa; phylum Chordata; class Mammalia; order Chiroptera; family Vespertilionidae; genus Murina; species Murina feae. The sequence goes on along the minus strand of PVJC01010647.1, from coordinate 16,904 downwards.
TCTATGCATATTCCCAGCAGCAGATCAAAATTACAAATATAAATCCGTGTATAAATGAACAGGTATAGTTCAAGTCCATCTAGTCAGAGGCTCAACTCCAATGTGTTTAGCACAGTACTTGGCAAACGTAAGTAATCCAAAGTTTTAACTGTTTTGGGTAGTGTTGTTATGACTACCAAAATAATAACTCTCACACACACACCCACACACTCTTATCTTTTTGTCCAAGATAAATAGCTAATGCTTATGAGTGTTGATGATGTGTCAGGAGCTATTCCACAATTTTTATTTTATAGAATCAAAGGTAAAGAATCGAAGGCTCTGAGAGTTTGAATACCATGCCTTTGTCATACAGATAGTAAGGGCAGATGCTGGATACTATGACCTTGATACTATGTTGTTACTAAGAGACTGACAGCTGCTTAAAACCCAAAGGAATGAAACTTTAGTTGATTTATCCTTGAACTTGCCAGAAGAACACTGTGTATATCAAAGTTGGGGTGATTTTCTGGAGATAATGTAGGACAGTAAAGGGTTGGCTGTTTGCTCATCACACTCCTCTAAATCAGTTTGCTTCTGTTTTGAGTCTCCATAAAAGGTCGTAGGGGCCCAGTGCATGAATTCGTGCACCTTGAAAGGAACTGTGGGCCACGAGGCTGTGGTGGGCACAGGAGCAGATCTGGGTCCATCCACCACATCCCTGTCCAGCTGTTCCTGCCATCACCTGGTCCCCTGTCTGCTGGCAGCCCCACTCCTGCTGTCACGGTTCCCACACACTGACGGTGCCGGCCCTACTCGCATCTGCTGATTGAGTGGAGCGATTGGGTCAGTGCCAGCAGCAGGTGTGAGCAGGGCTGGTGCCATCAGCAGGTGCAAGCGGTGGCTGCTTGCCGGAGACCAGTCATTGTCACTTAGTAGAGAAATGTGCCTGAAGGCTGGTCGACATTAATTCCCCTGAATAGTGGGGGAGCTATTCACCCATCGTTTAGATGGGTTTAGATGGAGACTTTGATAGTTAAAGCAGCACCTCTGTTACTGATCTGTAAATTCTGGTTGCCTCTTTGTTGTTGGAGTTTCATGCCCTTAGGATAAGGATGTGGTTGTTTTCCCCTTTGCCTTAATAAAAGCTTTAAGCAAGACCTGGGTGGTGGGCAATCTTACCCACTAAAGGTAAAAATGCCATGCCTGGTCCCCATTATTCCAAATTAATTTTCTTCTAGTCTCTCTCTTTTCATTTTGCATCCTGCCTCCTCCAGAACAGGAACCCTAAACCACGCGGGACACGTAAGGGGCTCCCGCAGCTGCTGCCCTGATTGCCCCTCAGGAGCAGGGGGAGGTGGAGAAGCCCTCGGGGGCAATCAGGGCTGGTAGCCACTGCTTATACCCACTGACAGTGCTGAGTGATCAGGACCAGTGCTGGGCACTGGCAGCAAGTGCAAGCAGTGGCTTCAGCGCTGGCTGCAGTGCGAACAGGGCCAGCACCAGCAGTGGATGCAAGCAGCAGCTCTGGTGTGGGCAGAAAGTGTGAGTGCCAGGGGGGACCATGACACATGGGAGCAAAGAATTTTTCAGTCATCACCAGAGGCTCTCCCTGATGACAGCAACCAGTACCCCACCTTGGTCTGGCAGCTCCACTCACCTGTTCCACCATCCCGTCATGGCCCAAGCCTGCCATGTTCCATGCGCAAACCCTGGTGCTCAACACATGTCATAGCGACCAGTTGTTTGGTTGTTCCACTATTTGGTCTATTTGCATATTAGGGTTTTATATATATGGATTCTCATTCTCAGCTCATGCTATGGTCCGAATGGCTGTGTCGCCAGAATTTATATGTTGAAATCCTAACTCCCAAAGATGGCAGCATTAGCAAGTGGAGCTTTTGGGAGGTGATTGGGTCAGGAGGGCTCCACTCTCATAAATGGAATTCAGGCCCTTATAAAAGAGCCCACACAGTTGCCTAACACCTCCCACCATGTTTGGTTATGAAGTAGCCCTCATCAGACACTGAATCTGCCAGTACCTTGATCTGGGACTTCTCAGTCTCCAGAACTATGATGAATAAATTTCCTTTGTTCATAAGCCATGGACCAGGACAGTTTATTTGCCTAATAACTGGAATTATTTTTTGTTAGTTCGCTACAGGCATTATTTAGATAAATTACTAGACTCAATTACAGACTTTACATTTTGAAAGAAAAAAAAAAAAACAGAGGGGGCCACAGGAGTAAAAAGTGGGGAGACATCAACCCAATGACAAGGCTGAAAAAGCACCAGCTTGAAGTCAGCAAAGCTCTCAGTACCTGCTCATACAGGGCCACCCCCATCCCCGCAACTCTCAGAAAATACCTCTAATCTCAGCCAGTCTGACAACTGGCATCTTCCTGGAATCCGAAGACACAGATAGGACAAACTCTAGTGCACGCTCACTGTATAACTCACGTTCCACCTCAGTTGCTAAAATTAGGGAATGACTCAATGCTCATACAGCATTACAGCTATTATCAAGGCTGTAAGTGATGCGGTGCATCGCGCTGATGCTAAAGCTTCCCCAATTAGCTTCTGCAAACCAAACGCACTTCCTGCAACAGGCCTTTGTATCCTAGGAGCCTTCAATCTAATTACAAGGTCCGGATTCCCCCGCTGCGCCTGCCTGGCCAGATGATTTCATTTCACTTGTAGGCTAACCTTTGCCATCAATGACGTCATCGGAGTGCTCCTAGGAACATGCTAAAAGGTTGATTTCTTTGATATTTGGTTAGAAACTTCTCTACTGGAGGAACCTTATTTTGCTGGAGGCAGTTAATGGTACATAGCAGGCATCTTCAGAAGAAGGTAATTTGCCCCCAGCCAGCACCAACATAGCTTTATGCACTAACTACCCAGGAGCCACTTGGAGGGAAAACCACTGCTGAGAAAGAAGCCAGTGGATCCTTTCTACAACTCAAACTACTCACTCAAGGAGACTGCACATTTCCTAGTGTTTTTCCTCTTAAAAAATAGGAGCTACAAAGATCAGTAAGAAATTTAACCATGCCACAGGAAAAACTTGTATTCAACCATGTTAAACATCAGAAAACTAAAGAAAAAAAGCACACGTAACTTTTTAGACCATAATTATTCCCAGAGTCGAGGTGTATTTCACTACCAGTGAAGAGACTCACTACATCTCCGTGCCCTGGACCCTGCCTGCAGCCCTCACCACAGGGAGGCAAGGCTGATGATGAGGATGCAAACAAAGCCAAGACTTTGTCTGAGAAGCTAAAACCTGTGGCAACCAGCCCTGGCTGGGTGGCTGTTTGTTGGAGCATTGTCAGTGCACCAAAAGGTAGCTGGTTCCATCCCCAGTCAGGGCACATACCTATGTTTTGGGTTCAGTCCCCAGTCAGGGTGCACACAGGAGGCAATTGGTCAATGTTTCTCTCTCACGATGTTTCTCACTTCCTCTCTTTTTTTCTCTCTCTCTCTCTCCCTTCCTTTCTCTCTAACCTCAACAGAAACACATCCTCAACATGTTTTATGACCCACACAATGAAAAATAACAGATTCTACTAATTTTCTTCATTCACTAATATCATTTAAAATAAACATGCTAACATTAACTTTATCTTTTCTTCTTAAATCAATGCTTAGCATTTCATTTTATATTAGAGCTTCTCACAACATTCCTCTCTGCCTTTCAATGGCACGGTCTAAATCATTATTTTTGTTTAAATAAAACCTCATCTCCTCTCTATCTATAACATTTCAATTTCTATTATTTCACAGAATAATAGAAAAACCTTTATAACATAATGAGAAAGTTTGAAGCATGATATGAAATCTGCATATGAAAGCAGCAGATGAAAAAGTGCAGGGCTTTTAAAACCAAGAATAACAGTGTCTATGATCAAATTTGGAAAAACAAAAAACTGTATAGACAGACTGTACATATATACAAATACACCTCGGATATAACAATGTCGCTCACATAAAATTAGATAGCTTAACGCAGGAATAAGTAAAAAGGAAAAGTTATTTACTTCAATAGTAGATGACTTGTTGTATAAGTGGTATATTTGGCTGAAGTTTAAAAAATAAGTATATGTTTAGATAAATTTATAAATAATAAAGTAAAAGTGGATTATTGAAAGTTTGGGTAAACGTGGTAGATGGCAAAGAGAAGCCAGATCACATCACTCCCATCTTCCATTCCAAATGAACAAACTTCAAAAAACAATTTTAATGAAATAAAATAGTAGCAGCAGCAGTAAAAAGGAAAAGATGTACAATTGGAAGCAATAAACATTGAAATGAAACTAGAATGAAGCAACAAAAGTTTCTACAATAGAGAGAAACAGTGTGGGTAACTTAGTTGGCTTCTAAACTTTCATCAATATGTTTAAAATTAATAATGCTCAGTCAATAGCATATTGATGATATTCAATAACACTGCCAAATTTTTGAGAAACAATTAATATTGTACCCTTAAATTTTTCTTTTTCTAACTGACAAGTAGTGGAAACAGGCCCTGGGAGAGAGGATCAAAAAGAGAACATGTATAAAATGAGGAGAGGAGAGTTATAGGCTTCACAATGAATAGTGGATAATCTGAATGGAAATAGGATGAAAACCCTACTCTGTAGAGAAAACCATGATTTAAGGTATTCAGCACAACCATGGCTCAGCTCATTCCCATCTCCCACACTTGCAAATTGTAGCTCCAATGAAAAGGAGCCAGAATAGATGTCAACTATGGTGGGGAAAGAGCAAAATAGAAAAAGTTAAAAAGTGTGCATTTTATCAACAAATCAGATTTGCATCAAATATTTCACATTAAATATAAGCAAAATTAAATGAGCCTGAGAACAACAACTCAAAAACATTTAGGGGGAATAATCAATGAATAAGAAATAAGTTTTAAAAAGGGGGGAGAGCATGCACAAGTCAAGAAAAAAATGTGTACAAAGAAAAGCAAAGCAGAATGAAATGAAAAAAATTCACCATAAATGCAGTGGTATTACCGAACAAAGTAATAAAATGATTGTGATTTTAAAAGGAAAATGAAAAGACATACAAATAAAAACATCCATGATTAAGAAAAATTGATGTCCAAAACAATGTTAACAGATTTTAGACAAAATTAATAGATTTTAGACAAAAATAAATAGATTTTAGAAAAAAAATAAATAGAATACATGAGACTAAATATAAAATTACTACCCTAAATTGAGTTGTGTTGTTTTTTTAATAATCACAACAAACATAGAAAATGCAGAAAAATACATAAAGATGGAGCAATAAGGCGTAAAAAATAGAAAAAATGGATAGATGCATGGAAAGAGGGAGGAAGGAAGAAGGGAAGAAAAGAGGGAGGGAAGGAGGGAAGGAAGGAAGGAAAGAGGGATGGAAGGAGGGAGGGAGGAGAGAAAGTGAAAGGAGGGAGGAGACAATGTTCAAGACAGATAAAGATGACCTCACATGAGGCAACTGGCTTCCTTGAAATATAAAGTCAACCATATGATCAAAAACATATTAAAGGATTAATATAAAACAAAAAAAGTTTCTATAAAGTGATGGAGGGGAAAAAACTAAAGAGAAAGAGAAAGTGCTCTGGTCCAAAGCAAAATTCATTCAGAACACTTGAGGCTAGCTCCAGATGACTCAAGTCACACACCAAGAGATCAAAAGCAGTGCCCCCTGAAACTTCTCCACAGTGACATCTTAGGCTAAAAGATTAGAGGGGAAAGTCTATAGAGTTCTGATGAAAGAGATAATACGTCAAATGAAATGTGTACTCAGCCAAGTTTCAGACACAAAGGTAATAAAAAGGGTATTCAGAGCTATACAAAAACTCAGAAAATACAGAATCTGAATAACTAATGAATAGAAGCCACAATAAGCCATTGGAGTCCACTGCATTTTTGTCATTTTTAAATAGGACATTATTTTAAGAGATTGACTTGAAGTACCAGAGAGAAGTTAGTTGTGCTTAAGAAAAATGGATAAAATGAAGGCACTCTACTCTGATGGCAATACAAATGGAAGGGAAGAGACACAGTTATGTGCATAGCTACAAAGTTTGCAAACCATAGCAGCTAAGCTGGAATTTTCTTCATGCACACATCTCTCCATTTCACAGAAGATTTAGCTATCCCGGTATGTTAAATGCACTTTATATTTGTATACATTATATTCTCATTTTTGCCATTTCTAAAGCTTGTTTTGTTTCCTAAAAATATTTGCAAGTCAAATTATAACACTTTTTCCTCCTAGAAATCTAAAAATTTATGCAACTTTTAGAATTGGTAATGTAATTTATACAAACTAATTGAAATATCTATTACAAACTGGGAACACTGATTTTTAAAAAGTTTGAGTATTATTCCATACCTATTTATGCTTCAAGGTTTAAAATTGCATATTTTAGAATGGAAATTCTGGTAACTTTATTGCCTAATTATTGTATTTCTAATATAATGCCATAATAACCAGGCCCCTTAGGAATTAGCCTCGTTTCATATCGGGTAAATAAGTACTTTAACAGTCTCTGTAGAAAAACTTACTTTCTTAACAGTCTATGGATTCAGTGTTTGAACATCAATAAGGTAGTGACTAATGCATTCAGGATCCTTATACAACCTACTTCAACCACAGCTGCCTCTATGCTGAAAGGCTACTTGAGCCCTTGACTCAGAATGCAGAGTTCAGCCCTGTCACTAATTCTATGAGAAAGTTACTCATACAAAAGTATTTCTCAGCACTGTAGGCTTCATCAAAGATCTGTATGATCATGGGATGCTATGTCACATCTTACAACACTAAACATGACTTTCTCTTGCTCACCTTCTGCCGTTCTCTCCTGTCCTACTCTTTCCCACAGATTCCCAATTTTTACCCTACGCTTTATATAGAGTGACTCACTTGGAACACTGGAGCCCACCTGTGAGCCAAATCCAGCCCTGAGAAATGTTAATCAAAACACAGTCTTACAAAGGTGGATTCTCGGAAATTTCTCAGGGACCAGAGAGGAAAATATCATTTTCCCTCTAATGTGGTACAAAGGTAAATGTGAAGAAAGTCTATGGTTAATATCCAATACATTCTTTAGTAATTCATTCAATAAATATCAATTGAACCTCTACTGCACACCAAGCCAATGACCATAAATTCAGTACCGGCCTCTGTTTGGGGATCTTCATTTCCCTGTTCTTCTGATACTCAACTCTGGGTACACATGCGGGGCCCGTGCATGTGATGTGTGTGTGTGTGTGTGTGTGTGTGTGTGTTTTGTGTATTTAGTCCCCCAAGTGATCCTACTGGGCAAGCAGAGATGAAAACCACCCCACCTGGGCAGTATATGATATGGCCTCTCTTCTCACCTTTACACACCCTTCACCATATTGTAATTTATGGTGAATTATGGTGTAAATTATGGTGTAATTATGTAATTATGACAGTGTGACTTGAGATGAGGGAGATCAGAAATTTCAGAACATCTGTGATACAACCCCTTTCTTTCTCTTATTTTGGATTTTTCCTCCCATGAATAGATACCTCTGGAGCTCAGTGCTTCCACATAGTAGGCACACCTGGTTCAGGGCGAAGCATATCTCCTAAGGTTGCATCTAGATACTAGTGTCTCTCTCTCTGTCCCAAATTAGGCAGAGATATAAGGCAGAAAATCTGGGTAAATATGTCTCTTGGAAAGACTCAAATCCTTACCTTAGTTGGATCATATCAAAATCAGGATTGGGAAAAACAACTGAAAGTCATTCTTCAATTCAGCTTTCACAGTAAGAAATCTAATAATTCATCTCTATTTTCCAGTCTCCTTTGTCTACTTTCAAAAATTGTTTCCTAAAACATAGGATATATGTGATATCATTCCATAGCACACCAGCAATCTCTAACTCTGTTATGCCAAGAAAGCTTTTTAAAAAAAAAAAAAAGACACAACACTTTACCTAAATGATTTTCACACTGGCACGAGAAGTCCATAGAGTTGGTCAAAATTTCTTTTCCTTCTCTCTTCCCTTCCTTCTCTCTCTCTCTCCTTCCTCCCCGCTTCCCCATTTCCCTTCTCCCCTCTCTCCCTTCCTTACTTTATCCTGTTTTCTTTTTTTTTTTTGTCCATAATTTTTAAATTCTTAGATTATATAGGGGGGCACAGGTTAAACAGAGCCTAGTCCAACTATCTGCCTATTGAGTGACAACTATGCCAATCACACAGAGGCTTCCTGAGATTCCTCTGTACAGCTGTTCTGGGACAGCAATGTGTCAGTCTGGAATCAGAATGAAAGCCTCCCCTTGAAAAATAGCCTCTTGCTTCTCATTTGCACCTGCTCAGACCAATATCAGGTCATACACATATTAACATTTTTTGCGGGAAACGAGTAAAATCGGATCCACCAGGGAGACTGTCAATGGCATACATTGGAACCTTTAGTTGGAACCGGCAAAAATAAAAATGTTTTACATCGTTGTCCTGTTTGTGTGCCGCTCATAAACTATGCAGTGAAACGCGGTACATGTGCAAGTTTTGTAATATACCCCCGCACAAAGGAAAGTGTTTCGAATGTTACCACACAGTGGTGGGAAAATGCCCACTTACAAATTAAGAGCTATAGTTTCCCACACTCATATCCCCAATTAGGATACTTTCAACATTCATCCATCAACTCCTGTGCTCTGTGGGAAGAGACTCCTCAAATATATGATTTGTTTTATCTAACTGACTGGTGACCTGGTTGAGGACAGAGAGAAGTTATTGCTTCTCTTTTTCTTTGATGTCCTGCCCATTCTTCACAAAATATTCTGACTACAACTGATGCTCAGTAACACTTGCCATCTGATCGATAATCAGGCTAAACCAAAACCCCTCTTGAACTTATATTCTAAAATAGAAGAACTAAGGAAGACATTGACATTTACAAAGAAGCCAAAATGATACGTGTTTAAAATTATTTCCAGGAAGCTGAAAGCTAAATTTGATGCTCAGTTTCAGCTATCTTTAGCCTATAAATTCTGGTATAGCTATCTTGACCTAGCTTAGCCCATCGTCACATTCATCTGCCCTTGCTTGAATAGTTTTAGCGTACATCTGTCTTTTATTCTAAGCTGCCTCAAATATTTTTGGAGGAAAGATGGGCTATAAATAACAAGTGTAGTTTATACTAGCAGAATACATTAAGAGTTAAAAATATAATATCTGCATTATTCACACGTAATGAATAGGGTCGAGCACACATGCAGAAAATAAAAATAATGAATGAAGATGAAAAGCAGTTTTGTAGCTCACATCTATTTTGGGAAAACAGAGATGAGAAGCTTGACTACCTGGAATTAGAAAGGGCAGAACATCAAGGTTATCATCTGAGCTGCTTGTGAAAATGACTGCACAATCTTCAGCAAGTGGCCTGGATCAGGATCTGCGTTCAATGACTCATTCAATAAGTGGCCCTTCCATTAGTTCCCCATCTATAAAATGGAGACGTTCATTTAATTCTGACTCACACTGTTAAATGCCACACACTGACTCACCAATCCTACTCCATAAAGCACCTGCATAAAACGTCTCTATGAAACACTTATTCAGGCTGAAAATCTCCACTTAGGCCCAAGAGACTGTGGAAACTGGTTATAGCTAGTTGTCTTGGACATCGCATACAAGTTTAAGTTCACTGGCTTTCTGGATGCAAGATAAAATCCAAATACACGGTGGATGTTATTTTTCTATGATGCTTTCTGAGACCACTTTTATCTTTATTGTGTGCAATAAAAATTCTTATTGATAAAACTATTTCTAATAATTTTGGCTTTAAAAATATTTTTTCTCTCTAAAAAACACAAAAATGTTGTTTTCCTACTTATGATATTTTCCAAAGGGACATTTCAAATATGAAAAAAAAAAAAGATTTACAAGGGCCTCCAAATGAAATGCATTTTCTAACTGTCCAGATGTTCATTTCAATGCATGCATCATATAAATCTAAATTGATGAGAATGGTAATGGTCCAGCTCAGTCTGTCTTAGTTAGTGAACTCTGAAACAAGAAAAATAAGAAATATGCTATTTGGGAAGTTAAGAGTTTTAACAATTCAAGAAAAGAAAACACGTCTTACATTTTATTGTTCTGATTTTATGGATAATAAAGTTGACTTCCCATAATGGTCTTCTAACTAGGTAACAGACAAATATCTCCATTTCAAAAATGGTGTCCAAAAGTTTCTTCTGTTATGAAGTTATGTTTGTAAAAAGACAAATAAAAACCCAAAGTAATTCCAAAACAAATCCTAAAATATGACCACTTTAATAGATGCTCTGTATTTTTTTCCCATTGTTACTCACACACCTGAATTGTGTGGCACATGTAATAAACAATTATTCAATCTTTGAGAATTTATAATAAAATTACATAAATCCTATATAATAAAAGGCTAATATGCAAATTGAACAAATGGTGGAATGACTAATCGCTATGATGTACATTGACCACCAGGGGGCAGATGCTCAATGAAGGAGCTTCTCCCTGGTGGTCAGTGCATGCCACAGAGGAAATACCGCTCAGCCAGAAACCTTGAGCCAGGCTCACAGCTGGCGATCAGAGCAGCAATGGGGGGAGCCTCTCCTGCCTCTGCGGCAGCACTGAGGATGTCCGACTGTGGGGAGCAGGCTTAAGCCATCAGTGGGACTCCCCTGAGGGCTTCTGGACTGTGAGAGGGCTGAGGGACACCTCCGAGTGCACGAATTTTATGCACTGGGCCTCTAGTGATATATCTATCTATCTATATCTATATCTATATCTATATCTATATCTATATCTATATCTATAGCTATATCTATACACTCACACACACACACACATACACACACACATATATAAATTTTTGTGCACCGGGCCCCTAGTATGTATATATATATACATACTAGGGGCCCGGTGCACAAAAATTTGTGCACTCAGGGAGGGGGGGTAGTCCCTCAGCCTGGCCTGTGCCCTCCTGCAGTCAGGAACACCTTGGGGGAGATGTCCACCTGCTGGCATGCCTGGCCAGCCTGGGTGAGGGGCTGAGGGCCATTTTCAGGCTGCCCACAGCCCTTTCAGGGTTCATGCACCGGGAGGTGGGAGGACTGGTGAGTGTAGGCCTGGATGTTTCCCACCAGAGGGCCCACGATCGCACACGCCTGGTGGGCCCCCACCACTGAGGGGACACACCTGGCGCAGAGCTGGGTGGCAAGCCGGGGCGGACGCTGGTGCAGGATCCCTCAGTGGGGCCCTGCTGCTGACCAAACACACCCGGGGTAGAGCCGGGCAGCAGACTGGTTTCGGATTCTCTGCACTGTGCAGCAGACGCTCCCGCACCTCCTGTGGAGGCCTCCAGGGGGCAGATGAAGGTAGTGGACCCTGGACAGGTGCTCCTGCATGCCCCCGAGGAGGCCCCTGGGGCAGAGCCAGGCAGCAGACCCAGGACAGGCATTCCTGGATGCCCCACAGAGGCCCCCGAGCGGAGCCAGGCAGCTGACCCAGGATGGACACTCCTGGACACCCCAAGGAGGCCCCCGGGGGACAAAGCCAGGCAGCAGACCCAGGACAGCTGCTCCTGCACACCCCACAGAGACTCCCGTGCTCCCACATGCCCCGCGGAGGCCCCCAGGGGGCGGAGCCAGGCAGTGGACCTGGGACAGCTGCTCCTGGATGCCCCAAGGAGGCCCCCAGGGACAGAGCCAGGCAGCAGACCCAGGACGGTTGCTCCTGCAAGCCCCGAGGAGGACCCGCTCTCCTGCATGCCTGGTGGAGGCCCCTGGGGGGTGGAGCCAGGCAGTGGACCCTGGGCAGGTGCACCTGGATGCCCCTAGGAGGCTCCAGGCCGGCCCCCCCCCCCCAACTGAGCTGACACACCTGGCACAGCTATGCCAGCCACGGAGGCTCCCAGTGCAGAGCCGCCCTGCCAGCCTCCATCTTGGCTGGGTTAATTTGCATACAGCCGCTCTGATTGGCTGGTGGGCCTGGCCGTGAGCAGAGGCTCAGCCAGCCTAGGCAGGCAGTTGCAACAGAAACCTCTGGTTTGCTCTAGCTCCATGGCTACTGGCCTCCATCTTGACTGGGCTAATTTGCATTCAGCTGCTCTGGTTGGCTGGGAGGCATGGCTTGGCTGGTGGGCGTGGCTTAGGTGTCTCAGGTAATGGTCAATTTGCATATTACTCTTTTATTATATTATATAACAACTTCACTGGCTGTTGATATACTTTGAGAGACTGGAAGAGGGCTTCAAACAAGGCCCAAAGTCAGGACCCCAAAGCATCCTATTACTGTGTTATCTACAAAGCCATTTCCTCAGATTCACAAATACAACTAGGAATCCTCAAAGGCAAATTACACAGGGGCAAGTACCCCTGATGATACAAGTTGCAGTGATCTTACTGTAGTTTTCACTTTGGAGAGAGAGATGCAGAGCAGCATGCATCTGTCCACAATCCAGTAAGGCAACCCTGAACATCTACAGGTGTCTTTCAAGCCATATGAGTTCCTGGTCCATCTGAACTGTGTGTTGTCACAGAGATATGGTGATGCATTGCTGATGTCACACCCACTTTTCCCAAAAATATAGCACTTCCTTGTGTGAGGATGTTTTTAACCTTACATGTGTATCCACTTAAATTATCTCCAAAGTAACAGCAAGAGTGAACATCCACTCTGACCAATGAAGCCCCACAGCTGGCAGGCTACCATCATACCCTAAGAGATATTTTCTGGGACCCTTATGTCTTAGTCCACCCAGAATTCTACAACAAAATGCCATAGACCAGATGGCTTACCAACAGTAGAAATGTATTTCTCACAGGTCTGAAGGTTGGAGGTCTGAGATCATGGGAACCAGCATGGTTGGATGAGGGCTCTCTTCTGGGTCTGAGACTTCTCTTGGTATCCTCACATGGAAGCAAGGACTAGGAAGCTCTGTGGGGCTCCTTTTATAAGGGTATTAATCCTATGCATGAAGACTCAGCTTTCCTGACCCAATCACCTCCCATAGAATCTATCTCCTAATATTTCATCTTGGAATAGGATTAGAGTTTCAACATACAAGTTTTGGGGAGAATATAAACATTTATATCATAACACCACCTTACACTTATCATCAACAACATATACTAATTCGTTCCAAAATTATGACAGACACTAAACTCAGTCATCATTTGGAATACTGGAACATAAACCCAACTATAAGATTAAACTCAGTTGTCCATAGACATGTTCTTAAGGCTTTTCATTTATATTTCCTTTCCTCAGCCCCACCACTAGATTGTAAAATCCCCCAAATGAAAGGATTGGCCAGAATCTATTTCTTTTATAACCTTCTATGGCCTTTAATATAGTGCCATGGATACTTTGGAATGCTGATGACAGACAGCTAAGTCAATAGAAATAAAAACAAAAGAAGATTATTTTCAGCAAGAACAGCTAGTACTTTCTTGGCTCAGGGAGAAGCAATAAATTCAGTATTTATAATAGTAAAGATTATTTACCATAAAGTGCATTTATTGTCATAATATAACTTGATTTAATTCAAGAGTTAGTAAGTGAAAGGACATTTATGGCTGTGTATACTGCCAAATTAGTTCTATTATTAAAAAATTTTAAATAAGGTCTTGTGAAATGTCCTGAAACCATAAAATACCTTTAAAGGATGAAGAATGGAGTTAGTAATTTATCTTGTGGCATTAAAAACGACATACATGGTCACACTCTGGCATGATGATATTACCCTGGATTAGTCTCTACCTCTTTGGGACAATTTCAAAGGGGACTGCCCAAAGACACGATGGACTGGCAGCTCATAGAGTTTTCTCTAGCCTGATGATTATGCAATTTGCAAATGCAGTATGAAGATTGTGGTCTTGGCATTTTTTCCTAGAAGTACTCCAGCAGAGCTTGGAATGTAAGTCTTCTCTCACAGAACCACAGCCCAGTGGCCATTACGTTTGCTCTTCCCTCAGGCACCATTCGGTCTGCAGAGACTGGCTGCCTCGGAGCATCACCAGCACCCCTTCCCATGCCCCTTCTTTGATTCAGTGAAACATTAAAATGACTTTGGCATTTTCATTTTAGCACCTTCCTCTACATGTCCGATGCATGGTATTTTATTTTAAGTGTTTTTAAATCTCTGAGTCTGCTTGTATTTCACCAAGTCATCTCATTAACACTTTCTTCTGACAACTCTCCATATATACATGTACTACTTAAGCAAAAGGCGCCATTATTCATTTTCACATTTTTTCATGGAGTGATAAAACCTACCCCCAAATACTCAGATTTACTCATGAACTTGGGGAACATCTTTACCTTCACAATGAATAATAGTTTATTATGTTGAGATAACATCGTGTTTACTGTAAAGAGTACTGCTGGAATACACAGGATCTCACCACTATGAGTAAAGCAACTACATGATGTGCTTCTGGAAATTTTCATGAAGAAAAAAAATTGTCTCTCTTCCCTGAACTGACCAAGATGTCATCCTCTATGGTCCAGAGGTCTGTGCACATACCTCTAGGGGCAAAGCTGGGTCTATTTGCAATCTGTCTCTATAAATATTTAATACACAGTTTGAGAGGAGGCTGACTAAGATCCATCTGTTAAACTACTGGAGACATACCAGACACTGTGAATTAAATACAGAATGGGGCCAATATATTGTCAGGGTTCGATAGAGGGCCAAAGATATGCAGCTGATCCCACATTCTAACCAACATGGTGATAAGAATGAAGCAGTCCAGGGTGGGTAAACAGAAATTTTACCACCAAATGAAGCTAATTCCTTGTGAAAAATGAGTAGACAATGTTCTAGCGACTTGAAACAACAGAATTGACTCTGCCGTATATACAAAATCTCTGTCTCTCAGATAAGCCAAAGCTCTCAAGGTCTGATTATATTTGCCAGTAGCTTCCTAATATTGTCATTCTTCAATAAGTGAAAATCAAGTCAGGAAAAATGCAGCAAATATAAGCTAGATGTATTTGTTCTTAAACATTTATTCAACTCATGACACTTTTATAAAGTTAATAAACACAGGGTGTACTTTCAAAAATGTATACACATTATACATGCTTATTAAAATATGTTTCATTTTCAAAATGTAATAGAATCTACAGCTATCAGAGGTTAAAGTGTGTATACATTTTGGGGGTATCCTGTGTAATTTTAAAAACCAAACACTCAAAACAACCACAAATGCAATTGCCATAGTGTTTTGTCACTCTCTAAAAGAGACTGTTTTTGTTTGTTTGTTTGTTTGTTTGAAGAATGAAGAATGTCAGGATTTTCAGTAAATGATTTCTAGTTCAGAAAAGATTCTGTCAACCTCCTTTAGAGTAAATGGGCCTATATTAACATGGTAGGTGAAGAACAGAATACACTCATGGCAAATTCTATCTCTTTCAATCTTTCTATCCAGGGACAGTTTAAAATTGAAATAAATTGGTTCAAATAAAGCAAATGGAAGTTTTTGTACATGCACAGATTTTTTCCCCCTGCATACCCTCACTTCTCTTACTGCCCCCTCTCTCAAAGATTGAAAAAGTACTGCAGAGAGAGCGGCTGCAACTGGTTCCTAGTTCTGACCAGGCCTTCCATGGCTTTGCTAATATAACACTGCAGCCTTGCCCTTTAGACATAAAAAGGAGTAACCTCTATAGAAGAATCCCCTGAGGCAATTGTGTCAGTGGAGGAGGAAAGGAGGCGAAAAAGTGCTTGACACTGAAAAAATAAGGAAATGATTTAAAGCTCTTGATTGCATTCAGATTCACATGCCAAGAAAAAGATATTTGCTTCTTCCTTTCCACTCTCACCATAAACTTAACACATGTGTGCACGCACAAATATACACAAACTCATACTGACAGGAACACACAACATTCTTGTGCTTTTTCAGGTAAAAATATAAGAAACCTATGCATCTCAGACATATAATGTATATCGAGCGAGATGGAAAAACCTTATTTTAAATGAGTAATTCTGTGTCCCCATGACATCATTTTTTTGCTGCTCTGCTGGTATAAGTCTAACCAAAGCACCATCAGTAAACAATCTATTAGCATTTTGTGTGGTGCAGTAAACACACTTTTTAATGCCATTTTATGATCTGATATGAAGACAATGGAACACTATGATTTAAATCCCTAAATAAAAATTATCTATACAGCTTTGGCTGGGTGGCTCAACTGGTTGGAGTATTGCCCCATAAACCAAAAGGTTGCAGGCTCAATCCCTGATTGGGCTGTGTATGGGAGGCAGCTGATCAATTTCTCTTTCTTTCTCTCTCTCTCTCTCTCTCTCTCTCTCTCTCTCTCTCTATCTCTATCTCTATCTCTATCTCTATCTATCTCTATCTCTCTTTTCCTTTCTCCCTCTCTAAAATTAATAAAAAACATATCCTCGAGTAAGGAATAAAAAATTATCTATATAGCATTTGGACATCAGACATTTAAATGTACTATTTTAATAATGAATGTTCTACATTATATACAGAAGCATTCTCACCATTAAGGAATAGTTATCACTTCATTTTGGTTGTGTTTCCACAGGACTATAACAATCCCCTTCTCAATTTCAGATTTTAAAAAGCAAAGCTTACAAGTAGGTACAGATCATAAAATCAGAAAAAATATCTGATTCTAAAACACAGACTTGTTTACAGGGCACCAGAGATTAAAATAAAAGCACAACATTAGCAGACTGTAATTTTAAAATTCTTTGATATTATTCTTAAAGAATAAATGAAATAATGTTGCTATGATTAAAATTTTTCAAATCTAAGTTCGGAAATGCCCAGGTTTGGGAAATAAGTAAATTTGTTAATGCATTTTTTCATATGTAAGATAACTCTACAAATTGATTATTACACAGGTGACATATCTTAACTAATAAAA
>PVJC01010646.1:0-43270 GCA_004026665.1 Murina feae | reverse complement strand
CCAATCAGAATGGCTGTATGCAAATTAGCTCAGGCAAGATGGCGGCCGGCAGCCCTGGAGGCCAGTGCAGTGCCAAAGGCAGGGGGTGGGCGGGAGGGAGATGGCATGGTGGCGGTTGGTGTGGAGGTGAGGAGCAATCAGCCTGGTGATGGGTGGTGTGGGGGTGGGGAGCCATCAGCCTGGTGATGGGTGGTGTGGGGGTGAGGAGCAATCAGCAGGTGGTGGGTGGTGTGGGGTTGTGCTGGCGGGATCAGCGGGTGGCAGGTGATGTGTGTGGGGTGAGTGGGGCAAGATGTACGGGTGGCAGGTGGCAGGTTGTGCGGGTACAGGCTGGGCTGAGGAACCTCTGAGTGCACAAATTTTTGTGCACCGGGCCCCTAGTAATTAATAATAATAATCCGCAAATTAAAGTTTTAGATAAATGAGAATGTAGCTCTTGGTATTAAAACAATTTACATGTTTTTTCTATTAAGGAAGCAGCCTTTTCCGTTTATGACCAAAACAAAACACTAACTGGAGGCCAGTCTGAGGAACCCATGTAGACATTTCAGAGATTGTCCTTTGACTTCTATTATGTGGAAAACTTTCAGAAACTATTTTTAGAGATCAAAGGGGGACCACTTTGAAAAGCTCAGCTTGATGAAGAACAGACAACACACATTTAAGAAATAAAAAGAATCACTCACTACTTCCGTGCAATTCTTCAGGGACTTCATTCCAGGTAGGCAAATAAGGGAAGGAGCATTCCTTAAATGCAGGGAAGGGAGTGAAAGAGTATTTTAAACTTAGATGTTTGGAAATCCTTTGACAAAACTCTATACAGTCATGTAGGACCAATGGAGAGGATCAATGAAACTAATAAATCGGCTCACTGTTCTGCACAGTGGTTTATGAAAAGGAATCAAAAAAGGTACTGGAAATAGGTTTTTGTGGTACAAACCAATTTTAAGTATTCTGCTTCTTCATGGGTCAGAAACAAATCTTTTAAAAATATTTTTTTCACTTAGGATATTTTATTAAGCACTTTGCAATCAATCAAATAAAATTGAAGTTTATGTAATACTAAATTGATGACAAAGAGACTGTTACAGATAACAAGTATCTGTTTATATTTGGGATTCTTTGTTTTTTAAGTGGTATTGCATATTAGGAAAATATCTTAAGAATATATTAAAACATACATAGAAAATATAAAACAAGTACTAAGAAGTGATCACTTGAACCACCACATTTGAGGTTATTACAAGAATTATTGCATGGTTTACTGTAAGTGCTGATCCATGAATGCAGTTGTCTTTGTTGTTTGAGAGGAAGCAAAGTCATTAGATGTAACAATAATCAGAAGTCTAGAAGGTATTCATGGCCATACTGTCTCTCTGATTTAATCATTTTATATATCAAACATAACTGTAGTTGGCATAGCAAGTCCTCAATACAACTTTGTGAATTGAGTAAATGACAAAACACATTGAATGAAGTGGCTCTAAAATTGGAATGGATTGTTGATATGTCAACCCCTTGTGTTAGATTCTCTCCAAGATTGGATTTACCATTTATTTCAGAATACATGATTAATCATGAAAGGAAGATGAAGCACAGACTCAAAATTTATTTTAAAAGACTGTTTCTAAACACTGTTTAACAGTAAAGGGGGAGAATGCTAACTAACTAGGAACCATCACAGGACATTTTCTTAACACATCAAAATAATAGCCATTTATTTTTTACATAAACCTAAAATCCCTTCTAAGATTTAATTTCTGATCAGTAATAGAGGATGCACCTCAGGATTCTCAGACCAGGTGAGACTTGCTGTCACTCAGCAGGATATAAGAAAGTAAACTTTCACATCTAAACTAATAAAAGCATAATATTAAAATTAACCGTCTCTTTGGGATGGGTAAGCCACGCCCACCAGCCAATCAGAGTGGCTGTATGCAAATTAGCCCAGCCAAGATGGCTGAGGCCACAGCCCGGAGACGCCACACAACACATAGGCCGCAACCACCAGGGGAGGAGCAGGGCACCAGCGATGGAGGCCTGAAATAGATCTGGTTTCGGATTACAGGCAGCTGGGCAGCCTAGGGGGCCGAGGGACATCTCCTGAGGGATCCCAAACTGTGAGAGGGCACAGGCCGGAATGAGGGAGCCCCCCACTCCCACCGAGTACACAAATTTTTGTGCACCAGGCCCCTAGTCATAAATAAGAAAACATAGAATGGCTATTGGAAGGAATACTGATAATATATGTTTGAATGTTTGAAAGAGGTCACATATGTCCAGTCCATCACTGGGAGCCTATAAAAAGGTGTAGCCTTGTCCAGGACAAGAGATATTAAAGTTCTATTTACAAAGCTTTGGTATTTGACTGGTAAGTAAGCCATTAGAATTTTTAAAAGAGATTCTAGAATGCTTTATATTTAGTAACGAGAATATTATCATTTAAATTATGATGTAACATGATAGTTCATATTCAACATATTTGTCTTTTAAAACAAACCAGACATTGCACACACCACTTTACATACCTGACCTCATTGCCCCTCAAACACTTCTGTGCAGCAGCTTTATTTTTATTTATTTTTAATTTTTTTCTATTTTTGCTTTATTGACTAAGGTAGTACATATGTGTCCTTAGCCCCACCCCCCCCACCCCCGCCATTGCCCCACCCCCACCCCACTCCCGTTCCTGCAGCTTCTTTTATAATCCACATTCAGCAGATGATGAAACAGCTAAGTACAGTTTGGAAGTTGGACTTATTTTTAATTCCTGACTATGAGCCTATGTTTTAACCCTTGTGCTATAGCGTCTTCACATTTCTTTTAAGAAGTAAGGAAAATTTAGCACAAATAACATATCAGCTACATTTGATTAACTCTTGAAAGATCTTAAAGAACGATAGTATTGTTTTTAAATAATTATAGCTTTTAAATGGCTTCAAGCTGCTAGAACATCACAGGGAGATTCCCTGTATTATGAACCAGGATAGTGTTAGTGTAGGGCTGTCATGCCACTACAAATATAAAACTACCTGAAGGAAAGGGCAAGCGGATGACACTGTACATTATATTTCCTGGGACTCTTAAAAAGTGATCCTCATAATCTAATGTTAAGTTTATTTGTTTCAAACTGGGAGTATACATTGCTGTTCTCTATTCTCATTCTATTTTTGATTCATTATTTCTCTTGACACTGTTGCTACAAATACTTTTCTCCATTTCTTTTTCTTTTTCATAAATATTAACATGAATAGAGTTATAGTAATTTAGATTGATTCTGTTTACTTTAAGATCACTTTTCTTACTGTCCAGGATAATGATAAAAATGATAGAAGAGTTTTGTTTCCTTTACTTATCCCAAATACTTAGAGATACTAGGGGGGATAAAGAACCAGCTTCAGAAAAACAAAACAACAAAACAAAACAAAACAAACAAAAAAACGCACTGTAACTGATAAATTTATCTGCTAAGTTTTTCATTTATTCCAAGTTTTTCTGCCCAGCCATTCTTTCTACCCTAATTAAAATCAGGTAGACACCTGGAATATTTATTTACTTATCATATATATCATTTGTTCACTTTTTATTCAAATTGTATTTATTAAGAGATTACTTATGGTCTACACTATACTGTGTGCTGAATACAAAATTATAGACAAAGAGTCTTCTATTTCAACCTATTTTAGTATTTCTAGAAGCCTTCAGTTACTAGCAGACTCAGGCAGGATTGTTAACATATGTTTGCTAATGGTCATATTAGTATCAATCAAAAGACTATGATGTTAAAAGAACATAAGTGAACACTCAAAGATTTTGTTTTGTCTGTGGCTATGCCATTACTAACCACATGACCTATAGAGAAATTTCTAGTCACTCTTTCCTCCCATTTTCTTGCCTGCAAAATAGATATAATGGTAACACAATTGAGATGTTGTAAAATGTCAAGAAAATAGTGTATATCAAAAGTTTTACACTAACATTACTGAGAAGATAGTCAATAAAAACATTTATGCACTCACTCATCTCATCTCTTTAGTGCCTACTTAAGTGCAAAGTACCATGATGGCTCTGGAGATAAACAGTTGAAATTAGAATGATATCTACCCTCCTAGACTCAAAGTCTCATTAAGGATGCAGAGATTCAATATATGATTATGTAACAGACTGGAGGCCCGGGGCACAGGATTTGTGCACTGGGTGGGGCGGTATGGCCTGAGGGGGATCAGCCTGCTGTGGGAGTGCCACTCATCCTGGTCAGCTGAATGGCTGTGGACCCTCCCTCTGAGCGGCTGCTCCCTGGTTTGGCATCTTCAGTGGAGCCAGAACACTCACCTCTCCAAAGGACCCAGTCAGGCTTAGGCCCAGGAACAATAGCACTGAGAGGTGGCAGAGAAAACCTCAGTCCTACGATGGCTAGGAACCTACCTCCCAGCCTCCAGGGTCAGCTCTGTGAGCCCTGGCACTGCGCAACCTGTAGGCGTTCAGCGGAGATGGCAGAGAGCCAGGAGGAGGAGGAGCCTGGGGCGAGGAGGCAACAATCACAGCCCAGGTTCCTGCCTGTCAGCCTGGGGTTCATAACAGGAGGAGCCACTCATCCTGGTCAGCGGAGCGGTGCTCCCACTGCAGTAGTGCACTGACCATTGGGGGCAGCTCCTGCATTGAGTGTCTGCCCCCAGGTGGTCAGTGCATGTCATAGCGACTGGTTGACTGGTCATTCTGGTCATCCTGCCATTCAGTCACTGGGCTTTTATTATATAGAACTAGAGGCCCGGTGCATGAAATTTGTGCACTGGGCGGGGTTCCCTCAGCCCAAGCTGCACCCTCTCTAATCTGGGAACCCTTGGGGCATGTCCAACTGCTGATTTAGGCCTGATCCCTGGGGGTTAGTGTTAGGGCTAGGGTTTAGGGTTAGGATTAGGGTAATGGCTCTTCCCAGGATAGTGTTAGGATTAGGATTCGGGGATAGGGTTAGGGTTAGGATTAGTGGTAGGGTTAGGGTCAGGGTCAGGGTCAGGGTTAGGGTTAGGGTTAGGGTTTAGGGTTAGGGTTTATGGTTATGGCTCTGCCCAGGATAGTGTTAGTGTTAGGATAAGGGTTAGGGTTTATGGTTAGGCTTAGGGTAAATGGTAGGGTTAGGGTTATGGTTCTGCCCAGGATAGTGTTAGGGTTAGGGTTAGGATTATGGCTCTGCCCAGGATAGTGTTAGTGTTAGGGTTAGGGTAAATGGTAGGGTTAGAGTTATGGTTCTGGCCAGGATAGTGTTAGGGTTAGGGTTAGGATTATGGCTCTGCCCAGGACAGAGTTAGGGTTAGGGTTAGGTTTAGGTTTAGGGTTAGGGTTATGGCTCTGCTCAGGATAGTGTTAGGGTTAGGGTTAGGGTTAGGGTTATGGCTCTGCTCAAGATAGTGTTAGGGTTAGGGTTGTGGCTCTGCCAAGGATAGTGTTAGGGTTAGGGTTGTGGCTCTGCTCAGGATAGTGTTAGGGTTAGGGTTAGGGTTAGGGTTAGGGTTAGGGTTAGGGTTAGGGTTAGGGTTAGGGTTAGGGTTAGGGTTATGGCTCTGCCCAGGATAGTGTTAGAGTTAGGGTTAGGTTTAGTGGTAGTTTAGGGTTTAGGGTTAGAGTTAGTGTAGGGTTAGGGTTAGAGTTAGGGTAAGGGTTATGGTTAGGGTTATGGTAGGGTATGGTTAGGATTAGTGGTAGGGTTAGGGTTAGAGTTAGGGTTTAGGGTTAGAGTTAGGGTTAGGGATAGGGTTAGGTTTAAAGTTTGGGTTAGGGTTAGGTTTAGGATTAGTGGTAGGGTTAAGATTAGGGTTAGAGTTAGGGTTTAGGGTTAGGGTTTAGGGTTTAGGGTTAGAGTTAGTGTTAGGGTTAAGGTTAGGGTTAGGGTTAGGGTTAGGGTTTAGGGTTATGTCTCTGCCCAGCCTTAACTGGCAGTGGGACATCTCTCACAATTTGGAACTGCTGGCTCCCAACCACTCACCTTACTGCTTATCTGAATGCCCCTAACCGCTTCTTCTGACCAGCCAGATCACCCTCTAACCATTCTTATGCCAGCCTGATTGATGCCTAACTGTTCCCTGCCAGCCTGTTTGCCCTTAACTTCCCTCCCCTGTGCATTCGCTCTATTTGATAGGGTTTTTCTTTAACATATTGGGCACTGTACATGCCGTGGTCTTGACAAACCAGTAAAAATGTAAACGCAAACTAAAAGTGGCATAAAATAAACTCCTTAAATAGGAATTCCATGAGATCTTGGAAAGGTGATATCATGTGGTTGTTTCTTCCTTTTTTCCTTCTCTTTCTAATTCTTGATATTTCTTCTTTTGTCCTTTTTTTTCTCCTTTTATTCCATCTCTGTCCTGTCTTTCTGTTGTTTTCCATTGGTAGAATCGTCAGTACTTGAATCTGTCTCACTTCCAGAAGATGAAGATTAAAACACACTGTCATCTGAAGAAAAAGGTGATCTATGTTGGGACTGGTGGTGTTTCTGATTTTGCTCTTTTCCCCGTTTGCTTGTCATTTCTGCCGGCCTTGGCACCTTCAGGACTTGTGTGTGGGCACTTCTTACTTATGTCTACAAAACCTGCCTGCCTTGGTGAAAACTGTAGGAGAAAAGGTCTTCCTGGATGGGCTCAAGCCCGGCCCCGAGATGCTGAGGAACCAGGGCAGGGAGCATGCACACTGCCGCTGTGGAGACCTCCAGACAATGGGGTACTCTGTAATAATGTAACTGCAATGTAGCAGTTTGCCTTCAGAAATTAGTTGTAAGTTACTTCTGATGTGAAACCCTACCTCAGACATTTCCTTTGCAGTTTGTAAAGATTTTAATCAAAACCTATCTACCTCCCTAATCCACTCACAAGTTTCTGCCCAATGGGAGAAGTTTGCTGGGCAGCTTTGCCCAGATACCCCTGCCCCTGCCTCCCCACTCCAATCACTAGGCTGGGGGCAAGGAATGTTCTCAGGCTGACTCCCTAAAGTTGCCAGTGGGGCAGGATCACTCACCTGGGGCGGGTGTGGATGCTTCAGAGACTGAGTCCCTGAGGCTGTAGTTGTGTGAGTGTGGGGGAGGGGGATCACTCTGAGGGGAAGCCCAAGGTTCCAAGGCTGAGTCCCGGAGGCTACTGCTGGGAGGGGATCTCTCTGTGGGGGAATGGGTGCTTCTGAGACTGAGACTCTGAGGCTACAGGTGTGTGTGTGGGGGAATCACTCCATGGCAAATGAATTTGTTTTTATTTTTTTTATAAGGGGTCAGGAGGGTCTCTGGGTAGCATTCTGTCAGGCTGTTCATGCTGCTGGTTCTCAGTGCTGCCCCGTCCCCTGGACTGGGGGACTCTGGCAAGGTTGAGAGGGACTGGACATCACCATTTTGTGGCTATGGGTGCTGCCATTTTGTTGTGGAGTGATGGTTAATTTGCATATTACTCTTTTATTAGATAGGATTATTTAATTTAGATTTTGTTATGATACTACTAGTTAGGTAAAGTGTTAGATAACAGATTAGGAAGTTTGAAATTCTATAAAGATTTGAATTAGAAATTCTATAAAGATTTGAATTAGAGATGATTATACTCAGCAAGTTATAATTAATTGGCAATTAGAAGGATGCAAATCATCAATTTATAGAAGATAAAATGTGAGTAAGGAAAGGCATGTTGGAGAATTTATTAATTTTCAATTGCTGTTGTAATAAATTACTATAAATTGAATGGCTTAAAAAACATAAATGTATCATCTTATAGGCCTGTAAATAGAAGTCTGATGCAGATATCACTCATTAAAATCAAGGTGCTATTAGGACTTTGTTCCATTCTGAAAGCTGGAGGATAAAATCCACTTGTCTTTAGTAATGTTTAGAGGCTGCTGGCTTTCCTTGACTCCTGGCCCCTTCCCTCCACCTTCAAAGCCAGTAACATTAGGCCAAAGTCTTCTCATGTTATCTTCTTTTTGATTCTGCCTTCTGATTATTCTTTCCACTTTTAAGGACCTTTGTGCTTTTATTTTGTTTACCAGTATAAATCCAGAACAATTTCTCAATTTTAAGGTCAGTTGATTAGCAACCTTAGTTCCATCTGCAAATGTAATTCTCCTTTGCCATAAAAAGTAACATATACACAGGTTTCACAGATTTAGAAGTGGAGATCTTTGAAAGGGCATTATTCTTATACTTTAAGAAACACCTCTTACTACAGTATGAATGAATTGAGGGAAGCCAGAATGAACATGCACCAACTAACTATGAAGCTTTCATATTGGAGCTGAGGGGTATGAAGTGTGAAAAGTTGTTAATAGGTTGCAGAATTATTGGATAAAACCAGGAAATGGAGATTTTTTTTGTTGCTTTTTAAATTTGTTTTGTTGTTACTGTTGTTGGTGGTTTTTAAAGAGAGAGACATCAAGAATATGAGATGTTTTATAGTTCAAGTGAGGTAAAAACTGAAAAATTGCCTTAGAAAGGATCTTTCTTCTGGAAAATTCTACATAATACTTCCTATGAGCCAAATGTTCCAATACTAGCTACAAAAAAACTAATGAAAAAGTCATTAAAACCTTATTTAACTCAGGCTAGTGGGAGGAGTTTTACTGAAATGATTAATTTCAACATAAAGGGACAACTAAGGTGAAGTTTTACATATCAGATGTCATATGGGTACAGAATATGTGACGAATTGCCCAGACCAAAGAGGAAGACAAAGTAATTTTTGAAATTTAATAAAGTGTGATTCAGATGAAGAAGAACATGGTTTCTAGACAAGAGGATCAGCATTGATCAATATGCAAAGGCACTATAACTGATTACAATGGCCAGTGGTAGGTAATGAATTTGCATACTTAGGTCACACTATGTAGGACTTTATCCTCAAAGCCAAGAAGCTTTTGAAGTACACTTTACTTACATGACAGAGAGCAGTGAAAACTGACAGATTTTCACAGTTAATGTGAAATGGACTTGTCTACTGGTGCAGATGGCGTCCAGAAGTCCCATCCAAGCAAGGATACCTGAAAGGTTCCTGGTATAATTCTGAAATAATAATATACAACCCTCAGAGAAAAAGAAACAGAATTTAGAAACTTTTATAAGTTAAAATTCAGTAGCTATAATTAGCTATATTTGGAAAGAGGGGAAGGAGAGATTTAATATATGACTCAATTTGAGGGGTTGGGCAACAAGGTAGAAGATAATAGCAGTAGATAAAGAGGGAATAAAATAAGAGATTGGGTTATTATGGAGTGAAAAAATGAGGCTAGTTATAGAAATGTTTAATTTAACATTTTTATGGAGAGACAAATTAGTGATGTTCAGCAGGTGTGGACAATAGAATTTTAGGGAAGAGAAGAGGGTTTAGAAAGAATAAATGAGATCTTCTGGTAAAAATATGTAGTAGGAGAAGAAAAGTGGATTGAGTAGTGAAACCCTGATGAACACCAATGTTCAAATAACTGCAGGAGGAAGAGATTAACAAGGAAGAAAAGAAGCAAATGGTAAATCAATAAGAGGAAGATCCACTGAAAATGGTGTGGAAAAGGCTTTCGGAATAGAGTTTCAAAAACAGAGTGGTCAGCAGCCCTTGCACTGGTATGAGGGGAAAGGAGACAAAAGAGGTAAACATTTCAAAGCAAACTATTTCAGTCATCCCTCTGGAACAAACCTGAGTTGAAAAAATGATGTGTGACATGGATTGTAAAACAAACAAATAAACTAAAACCCCCTGGAAACCAATATTTTATAAATAGTAAGTTATTCAATTACAATAAACAAATGTAAATTTTCAGGAGAACACGAGGTGTACCGTTTGCCAATGTAGTGTGAAAGAAAAGGATAGGGCCCGAGAGAGCCCACGTGTTTGCAATAAGGAAGGAAATAAATGAACAAAGACAGTGGGAGCCTTTCACCTTGATCTCAGCAAGTCATTTGATAAATTGTTACATAAGATACAACTAAGATAAAATCATGAATTCTGAATCAATGCTATATAACAAGCTGTAAAAGAAGACGAGTGGGTGCAGAAATTTACAGTAAATGGTGGTACGCTGTGTTTGAAGGAGGGAAGCAGCAGGATCCCTCTGAGCTCCATGCTATTATACATTCCACTTAATACCCATAAAACAATTGTCAGAGAAGAACTACAATCAATGTTGGCACTTACTTTGAGCCCTTTTTGGCAGCATCAACGGTTGTGATTGATTGTCTAAATTAATTCCAATTAGAGTGTGTTTCTCTGTACCAGTTCATCTCAAATTATAATAGTGCGCTTTTTACTTTAAATACCACTATGGATCCATAACTTAGTCAATAGCTGTTCTCATTTAATAAAGAAGAAGAGAACACTGCTGTGCTCACAAAGATTGTAACGGAGGCATTTTATGAGGATGGGTACCAGGTCCTGGGAGTTTGCTTCTGGAGAAAGCAAAGGTTTTCAAGTGGAAAGACTGTTTTCTCAGAAAGAGATGAGGTAAAAGCTGGGGAATGATCTAACTATTATTATCTGACTGGTGGCCCATTGCATGAAATTTGTGCATGGCAGGGGGCGGGGGAACGGGGAGGGGCTATCCCTCAGCCAGCCTGCACCTTCTCCAATCTGGGACTCCTCAGGGGATGTTCAACTGCCGGGGATCGGGCCTAAACCGGCAGTCGGACATCCCCTTCATAATCCAGGATCACTGGCTCCTAATAGCTCTCCTGCCTGCCTGCCTGCCTGCCTGATCACTGCTAACCACTCTGCCTTCCAGCCTGCTTGCCCCCAACTGTCCCCTTGCTGGCCTGATCAACCCCAACTGCCCTCCCCAGCCAGCTGCATGGCCCCCAACTGCTCTCCCAGGCTGATCTCCTAGAAGGTCTCCCATTCTAATTAGCATATTACCCTTTTATTAGTATAGATTATTAGTATAGATGAGTCTGAGCTATAAAGGACAGTGTAAAAGTTAAAAGAATGGAGCCAGGAAATTTTTAAGTGTAAAAATATCTATGATGTTAACACCTTCAGAAAATTTGACATATTGTAAATATGTCTCTCTTCTCCACATCTAGTGCAGTAGAGAGTAGTCCAGTTCCGGAGTAGGGGCAGCTGGGAATTGAGAAAATGAAAGAAAGAGACAGACACAGAGATGGAAAGAAAAATCTGGGGCAGGGAGGGACCACTGTCCTCTGATGGAGAAACAGGGACAGAGACCCCAAGCCAACACAGTGTGTTTATTTTATACAGCAAAAAACAGGAAGTTTTACTGAAAGTCAAAACAAAGGAGATTATTTGCCTTCTTGAGTGGACTAGAGTTGTATTCATTCCTGGTGCTTGGCTGGATTTAAATAACAAAACCCACCCCCTGGCACCTGGGCTGAAGGTCAAGCTGACAACACTTCTGCCTTTTGGCAAAGCATGTTTCCAGGACTTGGCTTTGCCAACACCACTGGCTTCAGCTGACAATAAGTAAAGACATACCCATGTGCCTTCCTAGATGCACTCTACAACATATGAAGGTTTGAAGCTTGTTTTCAATACAACAAAATAGTGTACATATCAAATGGCATATATATCAGCATATGTGTAACTCCATCTATTGAAAAAAATCCACATTATTAACCGGTACACCTAGTATAACTGGCATCACATATACCCAGCTGATTAACTCATGTCTTGGATATGTCTTTATTTTATATTTTCTACCATCCAATCTAATTATTCTACTCATACACTCATAAATTTTTATTCATTTACTAAGGGTCCAATGCACAAATTCATGCACTTTGAAAGGAACTGTGGACCACGAGGCTGCAGTGGGCACAGGGGCAGGTCTTGACCCATCCTCCACATCCCCACCTGGCCTCTCCCACTGCAGCCCCTGCCTGCCAGCAGCTCTGCTTACCACCACAGCTTCCAATGAGCTGATAGTGCCAGCCCCCCTCATACCTGCTGACCATGCAGAATGATTGGGGTTGGTGCCAGCAGTGGTTGCGAGTAGGCTAGTGCCATCAGCAGGTGCAAATGGCACCTGCCAGCCTCCATCATCCCTCAGTAGGAGGGGGTGGTGGAGAAGCCCTGAGGGGCAATCAGGGTCGGCAGCCACTGCTCACACTTGCTGATGGCACTAAGCCATCAGGGCGAGTACTGGGCACCAGGAGCAGGTGCAAGTGGTAGCTCTGGCACTAGCAGCAGGTGCGAATGGGGCCAGCATCAGCAACAGGTACAAGCATCAGGTGGGACCACAGCACATGGGAGCAAATAATTTTCAGTAACCACCAGAGGCACACTCTGATGACAGCAACTGGCACTCTGAGTTGGTCTGGTGCCCCCCACTCACCTGCTCCACCATCCGGCCACAGCCAATGCCTGCCATGATCAACGTGTGCCTCCTGATAGCCAGCATACATCATAGTGACAGATTGTTCAGTTTTCTGCCATTTGGTCTATTTGCATATTAAGGTTTTATATATATACTAGGGGCCTGGTGCACAAAAATTTGTGCACTCTGGGGGGGTCCCTCAGCCCAGCCTGTGCCCTTTCACAGACTCCTCGGGGGATGTCCACCTGCTGGAGTGCCTGACCAGCCTGGATAAGGGGATGATAACTGTTTCAGGCTGCCCACAGCCCCTTCAGGGTTCAGGTCCCTACTGGGGTGTCTGGCTGGAAGCAGGTATCTGGGATTTATTTAACTTCTATAATTGAAACTTTGTTGCCTTGGTCCCCTGTTCAAAGCCTGGGTTGGGTTACCCCTGGCAATCCAAGGTCCCAGCCTGGCAGGTATCTGGGATTTGTTTATCTTCTATAATTGAAACTTTGTAGCCTTGAGTAGAGCTCAGGGTCCACAGCGCCCTGACTTC
Organism: Murina feae; assembly: GCA_004026665.1. Classification (NCBI taxonomy): domain Eukaryota; kingdom Metazoa; phylum Chordata; class Mammalia; order Chiroptera; family Vespertilionidae; genus Murina; species Murina feae. The sequence goes on along the minus strand of PVJC01010646.1, from coordinate 30,453 downwards.
CTCCATTGCCCAGGGCAACTCCAGCTCTGTGTCCACCGCCATCTTAGTTGAGTTAATTTGAATATTTGCTCCTGACTGAGTGTGGCTTGTGGGTGTAATGGAGTGAGGGTTAATTTGCATATTACTCTTTTATTAGATTAGACTAGGAGTCTGGTGCACAAAATTCATTGCTGAATGTTCAAAATCTAGGAAAGTACCTAGTACAAAATAGGATTCCTAACCTATCCTATCTAATTAAAGAGTAATATACAAATTAGGCATCACTCCATCACAAAATATGGCTTCCCCCATAGCCACAAGATGGCAGCACCCAGTCCAACGCAGCCCTGCCACTGAAGTGCCCCTTCTCACATATTGGGAGCCCTCAGGGGATGTCCTACTGATGGCTTAGGCCCATTCGCTTGGGGAGTGGGTCTAAGCTGCAGTCTGGCTTCCCTTTGTGGGAGGTGCCCAGGCTAATCAGGGGAAGCCACTAGCCCCATAACCCCACTGCTGCAGCCACTGCCAGTCACTGCAGCCACCAAGGTGTTTTCATCGACACGGACTCCAGTCCCTTCATGAAAAAAAGACAACTTTCTTTAGGCATTTTCAAGATGTGTCTTTCATAGGATATGACATTTCTTTCTTTCTTTCTTTTTTTTTATCCTCACCTGAGGATATGTTTCCATTGATTTTTAGAGAATGTGGAAGAGAAGGGGAAAACAGAGAGAAGCATCAAAGTGAGAGTAACACTTTGATTAGTTGCCTCCTATATGAGCCCTGACCTGGGCCCCACCCAGGGAGGAGCCTGCAACCTAGGTACATGCCCTTGGTCAGAATTGAACCCAGACCCTGCAGTCAGCAGGCTGAGGCAATATGCACTAAGCCAAACTGGCTAGGGCAGGATATGACATTTCTTAGCCCTCCAGCAGTGGACCTTCATTTTTTCTCCAGGAGTGTGCTGGAAAAACCCTAGATCACCTTTTTGGATTCTTATTACACAAGTTACTAAGAATATTACCAGTGGCATACAGGGAGCTTAGCCAATGAGTGGTCAGAAAAGGTGTTTTCCTCTGTAGTTCACTCTGATCACCAGCTCCACCCCTGCCCTTCGAATCCCAGATCCACCCCTGCCCAGGCCTGCAGTCTCTGCCCGAGGCTCAGGCCTGGGCAGAAGACCCCCAAGCCTCTCCGACTGCCAGCTTTACAGAGCCAAGGCCTCTGTGATCACTGGCTCTGATCCTGACCCCTGCCATTGCTGGCTCTGCCCTTGCCCCATTGGCAGTCTCTGGCCAAGGCTGCAGGCCTGGGTAGGGAACCCCCAGGCCCTCTGATCTCGGGTTCTACCCCTGACCCACTACAGCCTCTGGCCAAGGCTACAGGCCTGGGCAGGAGACCCCTGACCTGACATTGCTGGGTCCACACTTGAACCTCTGGCCAAGGCTATAGGCCTGGGCAGGGGACCCACAGGTCCCTCTGATTGCCAACTCTGCCCCTGCCCAGGCCTTGAGATTGCAGGCTCCACCCCTGCCCCACTGCAGCCTCTGGCCAAGGTTGCAGACCTAGGCAGGGGACCCACAGACCCCTGCTTTGCCAGCTCCACTGGTGCCCAGACCCCTGCAATCACAGGCTCCGCCCCTGCCTCTCTGATTGCTGGGTCTGTGGAGCCCAGGACCCTGCGATCTCCAGCCTTGCCCCTGTCCAGGCCTGAGGCCTCTGGCAAAGGCCTCCGGCCTGGGCAGGAGACTTCCAGCCCCCTCTGATCATCTGTTTCACCCCTCAGGTCCCTGCCTCCCCTGCCACCTGCCTGGCTAACAGGCCTGACCACTTCTGTGGCAGGGCTGAGTCAGACTGGGTGCCACCATCTTGTGCCTATGGGCACTGCCATCTTGTGGCCATGGGGGCGGCCATCTTTTGTGATGGAGTGATGCCTAATTTGTATATTACTCTTTAATTAGATAGGATAGGTTAGAAATCCTATTTTGTACTAGGTACTTTCCTAGATTTTGAACATTCAGCAATGAAAAAATAAATCCCTTCTGTTATGTGTTTACATAACAGTGGAAAACAAAGAAACACACAACAGACATAAATATCTAAATTGTGACTGGTACTTCTAATATGCATGATAAATAGTTTTTTAAATCTAATTAAGGACAATGATAACTGGGTGGGATATGATAGTGTTAAGGACAGGTCTGTTTGCTGAGGTAGGCCTTGAACATGTACCTAAATGCAGTGAGGGAGAAAGTCACAGGAATGTCTGAGTTAAAAACTTTCCAGACAGCCCTAGCCGGTTTGGCTCAGTGGATAAAGCGTCAGCCTGCGGATTCAAGGGTCCCAGGTTCGATTCTGGTCAAGGGCATGTACCTTGGTTGCGGGTACATCCCCAGTTGGGAGTGTGCAAGAGGCAGCTGATCGATGTTTCTCTCTCATCAATGTTTCTAACTCTCTGTACCTCTCCCTTCCTCTCTGTAAAAAAATCAATAAAATATATATTTTAAAAAAACAAAAAACTTTCCAGACAAAGGTAAGTATGCAAGGGCTTTGACACAGGAGTGCACATCATCAGCCAGAAGAAAAGCAAGGAGGCCATTGTGGTTGATAGCAGCTGGATACGTACCATGGTGGGAAATGGGATCAGAGAGATATTGGTGGCGGGGACAGGGCTAATTCATGAAGAACTTTGTAAGGTAAGCTAAGAGGTAGGGACTTTGGATTTTATGGGGCACGAGAAAGGAAACCATTGAATTGTTTTGAGCAGAAAAATAATATAACTTAAATTATGATTTTAAAGAACATTATCAGACTACTGTATGACCAGTGAACTCTACATGGGCAGGAATAGAAGTAGGGAGTCCAATTTCGACTTCTAGTTTCCATAGTCTTGGCATCTTTTCATAAGCATTACAATCAAAGTACATTTCTCTTCTTCATATCAAAATCTCCACACTGTCCATCTTGGTCAAAGTAACCATTGATATCTCACCTGAAATAAAAATCTAATATCCATCAGAGAGGTACAAAGTTTTCCTTTCTTTGTATTTATTTATTTATTTAGGCAGGAAATGTAAGATTTCAATTATTTTCTCACAGAGCACCTTAGCTCCAGTCACCTAGGCAACAATGACCCAAAGGATGATAGGAAGATATGAAGTCACTTATATGTTCCCCTGAGGTTTGCTCCAAGGGTGAGGAATCCCAACATCGTGAAACTGGAAGCAGACACATCAATCCCTCCTCTCCTCCAGAGAGAGGTAAAGATATTTTCTCTGTGTTGGAAATAAATCCTCTCTGAGGAGAGGAGGGAACTCCAGCCCCATGAAAAGTAAGCACAGGACTCTGATGAGAGATAAGACAATATCTTTTCAGAGATCTCTATCTGTAGGGTTGCTGTCTAATCAACTTTAACCCAAATGTCAGTTCCTTGCCGAGGAAACCTGGCCCTGCAGAAATGGGAGATTACTCATCTAGCTTTGTGCCTACATTTCCTCTCGAAGACTGCTGTTCTCATATTTTCCCAGCCTTCACTGTGCTCCACTACAACCTGCTGCCGGGTGCTCCTGCCTGAGGGCCTTTGCCATCACTGCCCCCTGCAGGACTGTTCCTTCCCAGACCTCCCTGGGGCTGCCTCGCTGTTTCATTTAGAGCTCAGCTCCAAGTCTGCCTTGCAGAAAGCCATCGCTGCTCCCTCTAACAAAGCCCCTCGAGGACACCGACTCTGCTATATTTTATCACTTCCCCAAATTTTACATTTTTGTTTATTTTATGTCAACTCAAACCATGTAAGTTGTACCATAAAAGGATTTTACTGTCATATTCATATCTATATTCCCACCATTTAAAATATTAACTGTTTAAGGATCACCTCTGATATCTAAGTGCCTATCTCATGTTGGACAATATACCAGTCTAGATATCTGAGTTTTTAAACAAATTCTCACCACAATCTTATCAGAATGTCAGTGATGATACAATTCTGCAAAATTTCCCCCCTTAAAAAAATTAAAAAAGAATGCCTAAATTAACTCTTTCAAGTGAAATGAACAGAATGAAAAGTGGGTATTAGTTTTTCTGTTAGGCAGTGCTTTAAATTTTTAAAAAAAGGATATATATCCTATATAATAAAAGGGTAATATGCAAATGGACCCTAACAACAGAACGCTGACCACCAAGAGGCAGATGCTCCCTGGTGGTCAGCACGCTCCCACAGAGGGAGCTCTGCTCAGCCACAAGCCAGGCTGATGGCTGCCAGCACAGCGGTGGTGGCGGGAGCCTAAGGATGTCTGACTGCAGCTTAGGCCTGCTCCCCAAGTGGACATCCCCTGGGGGCTCCCAGGTTGCCAGAGGGATGTCTGACTGCCAGTTTAGGCCCAATCCCCTGGGCAGTGTGCCTAAGCCAGCAGGTAGACATCCCTACAGAGGTCCCAGACTGCAAGGGGGCATAGGCCGGGCTGAGGGACCCCCCCCCGCAAGTGCACAAATTTTTATGCACTGGACCTCTAAAATATATATATATATATATATATATATATATATATATATATATATACACAATTTATCTACGTCTATGTTAGGTATTATGATTTCTATTATGTCTCTATCTATCTCTCCCTGTAAATATATATATATATATATATATATATATATATATATATATATAATATACAAGGTTATCATATATATGCTGCCTTGAAGCATCCTTTATTTTAATTAAATATGAGCATTTCCTAATTTCCTACATCATTATTATGAAATATATGAAATAAAATAACTATAGAATACTTAATCATCTCTGTGAAACTTAATCTAACAGGTAATTTTACTTAGATATTTGAGTTGTTTATTTTGTGCAAATGTTCATCCTCACATTTATTTCATTCAGTAGTATAAAGGCTGGAAATAAAGTTGGCTATGAATTTATGCTCCCAAAAAACTTTTGAATTTTGATTTTTTTAAATATTGATCTACCTTAGAGCAAAAGCATCAGTCAACAATCACGAACATGCCATTCTGTTTCATGCCTACATTTGTCGTTTAAATTAACAGTTTGATATAAAAATTTTATACAACCTGAGTGTGCATTATCCAGATATATGCTTGCTTTGAGTCAGGTAGAGGGAAATGCCATTTACTGTAATGGAGAACACAGATACATTTAGCAGAGGTTTTAATCTCATTGGACTAGTACAGGTTAATTTTCAGGGCCTGAGGGTAGTAAGTGAATACATAGCAAATTCAACCAGATATATAATGCTAGACTTTAGGAGAAAATATAGACTAATATATACATTTATTAATTATATAGCTACTAGGTGCCCAGTGCATGAACTCATGCACCTTGAAAGGAACTGTGGGCTGCTAGTGGGCACAGAGAATGAATCTCAGCCCACCCTCTGTGCCCCTCCCTGGCCCCTCCCTCTGCATCCCCCTGGTCCCCTGTGTACTCCTGCCACCACTGCTCCCATGTGCTGACAGCGCCAGCCCTGCTCTCACCCACTGATGGAACTGAGTGATCGGGGCCTGTGCCAGCAGCGGGTGAGGGCAGGACTAGTGCCTTCAGTGAGTGTGAGCCATGGCTGCTGCAGGGGGAGGTGGAGAAGCCCTCAAGGGTGATTGAGGTCAAACATACACACCTTACAGAATGGTGCTTAACACATAATAGAAGCACTGGAAATGGTAGGTATTTTTAATATATTTCACAATATTTGGGCTTTTCAATTCCTTAATAAAGGAAAACAGAAGGAAGAAATTATTATTTTAGAGTGAATTGAAGAGCACATTTATATTTCTGCTGCAAATGGGTTTCAGGTATGCTGCAAGATATTGCTGTGTATTCAATTTTATTCTCGTCAAAATAATTGAATTATTTTTAACAACTTATATTTTTTTACAGCAGTTGTAATTTTACAAAAGATTATGTGTCTGTAGCATGTAAACTTTCTGAGTTTATTTTGATTTTAGGCATTAGTACTTATTCTTTAATCATATTTGTATATATCTGAACGAACTTGTGTGCAAACAGGTTGATATCTATTTATTTACCAAAACAAAAAACACAACAATTTTACAATTAAAATTCACATTTTAAACAAAAACATTTGTTTTCAGTCCATCATAGAATTTCATTTCCTCTCCTCACCAGAACAATATAATATCCTAATTTCATTTCAACCAGAGGGTCCGTAGACACACGCTTACCCAGCCCACTTTCCAGGCAAGACAAATACTGATTCTTAAAATGGTCCCACTATGGATCTTCTGGTCATCCCATTCATGATACTCTCTGCTTAGCTTTATCTTCACTATATCATGTGGCCCCTTCAGCAAAAAGGACTTAAAATTGTTAATACTGATGAAGGCTAATTGAGATAACATAAAAGGAAGAGATGGAATATGTGTGGCTAATGTATATAAGATACAATGGAAATATATTATTTTTAACACTTTAAAATGTTGAGAATGCTTAAATGTTGATGAGAAAAGCCTAATTGAGAGTGATTAATATGAATTTATCATATTATCAAGCTGGCTTTGTTTTATTTTATTTTATTGTTTAAAGTATTACAAATAGTAGTACATATGTCTCCTTTTTTCCCATCATTGACCTTCCTCTGGCCTCCCCTACCCCCACCCCCACACTTGCCCTCACTCCACACCCCCAGTGTCTTGTGTCCATTAGCTGTGCTTATATGCATGCATACAAGTCCTTTGGTTGATCTCTTACCACCCCTCCACCCCTCCCCAGTCTTCCCGCTGTAATTTGACAGTCTGTTTGATACTTCTCTGCCTCTGTATCTATCTTTTTGTTCATCAGGTTATAATGTTCTTTATTATCCATAAATGAGTGAGAACATGTGGTATTTTTCTTTCACTGACTGGGCCAAGCCTAGCTTTGTGACTTTCCCCCCAGCAGCTTTCAGAGGTCTGCATAAAGGCCTAGAAAAAGCAAAAAACTTAATGAAAGTTGTGTGTGTATGTGTGTGCATGTGTATGTGTTTTTCTAGAAGTTGTGACAGAAGCAGAGGAAAAGGCCATTGAGAAAACTGTCCAAAGAATCATCGAAGTTTTGAATTATAATATGAAGGCACATTCATCTGAAGAGGTCTTGATTACTAACATGAGAACTGAATCAGAGAGTTACCATATTTTTCCGTGTATAAGACACTATATTTTTCTAAAATCGTTAGATTGAATATCAAGGGGCATCTTATACACAGAAGTCAGCTGAGGAGTGCATAGCTGCCCATACCTTGTCAAACAGGCTTCCTCCAATAATGAGCCTCATTGTTACTGACATCAGCTGATGCCATAATTGGAGGTGGAGGTGGAGGGTGTGCAGATGCAACAGGGACCAGAACATTCTGAGCCCATAAAGATATCAAAAAATATAAATACTGGTAAGCGATTGTCTTACTCTGCAAAATTCGAGCTGAACGTAATCAGCTATGCAAAAGAACATGGAAATAGAGCCACAGAGAGACAATTTGGACCTCCTCCCACTGAGTGTATGATTAGACAGTGGAGAAAACAGGAAGAACAACCCCTTAAGATGCCAAAAAGGGTCTTACGAGGAAAACCAGCAAAATGGGCAAACTTGGAGCAGAGGCTTAAGACTTGGGTTATGGAGCAGTGTCAGAGTGGCTTATGTGTGTCAGCCAAGCTTATTCAACATCAGGCAATGATGTTTGCAAGAGAAATGAACATTGTTGATTTTACAGAAAAGGCAAACTGGTGCTTTAATTTCATGAGGAGAGAAGGGTTGGTCATGAGAACATGAACAAATTTAGCTCAGAAAATGCCACCAGTATATGAGGATGATCTCACATATATAGGCAGTGACTCAGAAGACAGTAGTGATACACTCGAAGTTGAAGAAATAGATATGTCTGAAACTAATAGCGATGAAGAAGAGAGCAGTGATGAAACAGAAGCCAAATAAAGTGATATGCTGCATAATATCATAGTACTGGTATGTAAATATTACCTGTGATAATTACTAATTAAAAATATGTCTGGTTTATGTTTAAAATATTGATGTCTTAACTCGGGGTTGGAAAAATGGGGGGCGTCTTATTCACGTAAAAATATGGTACTTCATATCTCATAGCTCTTCAACCCAACCAGGAAAGCACATAGAACAATACAGGGATTGCTTTAGGAAAAAAACGACTGCTGCTACCATTCTGCATTCAGTAGTTCATCAAATACATCATGGCTTTTATGATAAATCAAGGCACTGGATAGCAAAATTCCTGATTCTGTTGTCCTCCTCCTAAAGCTACACACCTCGAAGGCTTCTGCAAGAAAAGATGACTTCTGTTGCACCTCTGCTTTCTCACTTTTGAATTACAGACCTGTGTATCTCTGCTTTTGTGACTAGAAAGGCAAGTTTTGACTTCTACACCAATAGATGTGAATCACAGTAGGAGAAATTTACAAGCCTAAGAAAGGAGTTCAGAAGATACTTTATGATCACCACAGGAAAATTTTCTATTCTGCATGTCTATTCTTATGTAAGTCTTTGACTGTACTCTGATTTCTTCAACGATCAATGGAAAGCATTGCCTTCAGAGTGATGAATAGATACATTTCTCTGTTCCCAGGATTTGCCTCACTGGTCTTTGCTAACACCAATGTTTGAAAGACATAGTTTCGGTCCCTTGTTAGTAGAAAGATGCACAGATGCCTCTATGTTGACTCAGCTGTTTAAATACACATTTTCAAACAAAGTATTTGCAAGCACTGATGCCAAATTCCTCATGACATTCACAATAATATTGAATTTGACTCAACCAAACAAGTGCAATCATATCTGGAACAAAAGTTTCATCTAGGTTTTATCTTTCAAGAGTGTTTAAACCTCCTTTTTTTTTCTAGTTTTCTGTTTGAAAAAGAATTTGACAAAAGTATTGGTGATTGAAGTTGTACAGCCATTAAATTCAAAAAGCATGCTACTACTATTTAAAGAAACTCCTAGCTTGATGTTAAATTGTCCTTAAAATAGTTCTGGCTTAAACCTGCAAAAAGCTTTACAATGTGCTCAGTTTCTGTAGAGCATTTTTGTCAAAGATTGAAGCTATGTTACTACAACAGTATCTTTAATATTATTTAAATAAAAAGTCTGACATCTCAGAAGATGTAAGACAAGTAATTCCTGATCTGTTATATAATTATACTTAAAAACATAAGTAGAGTTTATAAAAAAAAAGACAGACTCAGTTCAAAGTAATTGTTTGAAGTAAGCATACATAAACATATATGTCGAAAAAATAATGAAATGCTAATGAAACTTAATTTTCCACTATTTGTATATATTTTCAGCACAGCATTTAGAGAAGAATGTATCACAGTCTAAAATCTCTCCAATTTTTACCCTGCATGTCCTGATTATTTGTATATCCTACTGCCTAGTAATACTAGTATATCTCTTACTTAGTATGTGTAAAAGGAAGAGAAACATTGAGAACAGAAGAGAAGCAAAAAGGAAAAATATATATAGATAACAGACACAGAAGGAAAAGCAGGGTGGAGAGTAGGTGGAGCTGAGTGAGGGAATGGGATGGAAAGAGACTTTGCTTGGGGCAATGGGTGCATGATGCAATGTGCAGATGATGTTTTATTGAGTTGTACACTTGAAACCAGTATGGTTTTATGAACAAATGTCCAGTAAATTCAATTGAAAAATAAAATAATGTAAGCAATCTGAACAAAGACATGTAATAATATTTTCTCCTGGCCATCATATATACAGTTGTGTATGTTAGTCACATCATGGCAAACACCAATATCACTGTTATTACGTTACTGGAATGAACACGTGTTGCTTTAAAGGAAATAAGCCTGTGACATATATTATCATATTCATATATCCAAACTAAACTGAGACTTGATATGTACACTCACTTTGATTTGGGGGACATGCTGTAATATTTGGCCAAATTTATAGACTAAAGAATGTTATTAGAGAGATAAGAAAGTAAAAAGTATATGAAAAAAACATGGCATTTGGACTAGAGACAAGAAATGAAAAGTAGAATGTGATAACGTTTCTCCATGTGAAATGGAGGGAATAAAGTTGACAATGCTTCTGGCTCAAACAGGTTGTGCCATTTTCTGGTTGTATGATCTTAAGCATGTTCCTTAATTTTTCTGAAGTTCTTATTCCACATAAAATGTGGGAATTAAAATAGATAGTTCTAAAGACTACATTAAAAAACAACCAATCAATGGGTAAATAACATTTGATGTATTAGTTGATAGTTTTAAGGTATTTTGCTTTATATCCTAGACTCTATGTCATTCAATCAGATAGACCTAATGATCCCTCTGACCTCAGAATATGATAGTACATGGGGAAAAATGTGTATACTTCAAACAGATATACCATTAGGAAAACTGGGCCAAAAGTAATAGAATTCTCCCTTGCATTCTTTAATTTAATATTTATTTATTGCCTACCATGATCCAGATTTTCTTGTTAACTAAGATATATCAGTTATAAAGCAGTATTGACATCTGCCCTACTGAGCTTTTAATACAATTAGCAATAAATATAGTAAAGCAAGTTATATTTTAAAAATTGAGAAAGAAGCAGGATAAAGAAGATTGAAAATGTAGCATTAAGTAGGGTAGGCAGAAGTAGGCCCTAATTGGAAAGATAAGATTTGAACCAAATTTTCAAGGAAGTAATGGAGTTAGCCAAGTGAACACCTGGGGATTGAGTGATCAATTCAGAGGAGCTATCCAAACAAACTACATTGAAATGGGAATATTTCTAGCATATTTTAGTCACAGAAAGGAAGCTGGTGTAGCTAGGGCTGAGTAAGTAATGAGTGAGAAGTCAATTAATTTGGAGGTAATGGGGAATTAATTTTTTAAAGATAATGGAGGAATTTTAGAAGGAACTTGTAGACCATTGTAATGAACTTGGCATTGCATTTATGGAATGTAGAGCCATTGTGAGGTGCTGTACAGAAGAGTGACGTGATTCACTTACTTAGGTTGAAGAACAAAGAACAAACTGTGAGAGGCCAAGAATAGATGAAGAGGAATCTACTACAGGCTATTTGTTCAAATCCAAGAAGGAAATAATGGTGGCCACAGTGATAGTTATATAGTAATGAGAAGTGACAGTATTTTGGATGCATTTTGAATGCTGAGCAAATAAGATTTGCAGTATATTTGACACAGGAAGTAAAAGAAAGAGAAAAATCAAGAGTGACTTCAAAATGTTTGTCCTAAACAGGTGGAAAAATAGAGCGGTTAACCAATTGGTGGAGAAGGTTTAAGGAGAAAGAGCAGCAATTCTATCTTGGCCATGTTAAGATTAAAATAGATATTAGATATCCACGTGTAAATGTATACAATGGTGGAATATCAGAATATAGAACTGTTCTCGAAAAAATGGGAGTTATCAATATATAGATATGATATTTAAAACCATGAGATTTGATTACAACACCAAAAATTGTTATTCTGACATTAAATTCTTGGGGATACTAGGAGTATGGTAAATTATAGTATGCTTCCAAGGTATGAGATCTAATGCCCAAATAAAAGGGCAGGTTTGAGAGAGAATTATGGATCACTAAGCACAAAGAGTTTGTTGACATTTTTTGAAGGTAGGTATGTAGACATGACGGTAAGTGTCTATGGAATTTCTTCCAATTTTCCCAAAGCGAGGGCATCATCTGAAGATGAGTGTAAGAGAAAAAGTATAAAACAATGATTCTTGACAGTGTGAGAATACCTGGATTAGCAGAGCATGGCTAGAGTGCCTGGAAGCTCTAAAAAACCATGAACATGTTGGCTGTGTGTTTTCCCTCCAGCCAGTGCAAGAACAAACACAGAACAGAAAGAGTTTAGGATTTAACTCTGGTTTAGTTTAGAAAAGTATGCAGTATAAATGGGGCAGAAAACTCCTAGTGAGGGGTTGAGCAAAAGAGGGATCATAAAAATTTGCTGTATAATTATACTGGGCAAAGAGCAGAAGATACCATCAAGTGGCAAGGTCATCTGTATCATAAGCATATTTATGTTTTCTATCTCCATTTTTACCACTATGTCTATGTCAACTACATTAACCCATAGGAGTACATAATATGAAGGGAAGGGAAGAAACCAAGGGACCTTATTGTAGGTCCCTCACACATCCTGCTTTTTCCACAATGGTGGAGCCAATTGGTGGTGAGAAGCAGGGAAGAGTCAGGGCAGGAAATGAGAATATCCCCTTAGAGGTTTGAGGCATCCAAGAGAAGAAACAGGAACAGATGTTTTTCTGTTCTGGACATTCTTTTTTTTTTTTTTTTTTGTATTTAATTATTTTTATTTTTATTTTTATTACATAAAGTTTTACAAAGATTGGTACATATATCTCTTTTTTCCCCTGCCCTTCCACCCGCCTCCCCTACCCCCCAGTGTTTTGTGTCCATTATTTATGCTTAAATGCATGCACCAAAAGTCACTTGGCTGATCTGTTAGCCCCCCCTCCCAATGTTCCTGTCCTTGTTGCTGTAATTAGACAGTCTGTTTGATGCTGCTCTGCCTCTGTGTCCATTTTTGTTCACCAGTTTATAATGATTACCATAGCTAAAATTTGGAAACAGCCTAAGTGCCCAACAGCAGATGAATGGATTAGAAAACTGTGGTACATCTACACAATGGAATACTATGCTGCTGTAAAAAGGAAGGAGTTCTTAGCATTTGCAGGAGTATGGATGGAGCTGGAGAACATAATGCTAAGTGAAATAAGCCAGTCAATGAAAGAAAAATACCACATGTACTCACTCACCTATGGATAATAATAATCATTATAAACTGGTGAACAAAAATGTCCTGGACATTCTTAAAAAAATCATTGCAGCTTTCAGAGTGAAGAATTCTGTTAATACTTATAGGCAGATAAGTCTTAGACACCTCACCAACTTTTCTGTTACTCATGGTATTAGTGGAATAGCAAGATGAATTTCAGGGCATCTGAGAGAAACTTTATAATTGTTATGAAAAGCAGTTCAATCGAAGCAACCTTAAGGAAAACTATTGAGAGCTGACACAGAACAGCAGGGTCTGATGAGTGAAAAACATAAGCAAGGGCAGACTTTTCTATCTGGACAAAACTTCACCATATTTCATTACCCATAGCTCTCATTTTCCATTTTTATGATATTACATAAGCTTTCAGAAACTAAGAGGTAGTGCAAGGGAACATTAAGTTGCTGTCAATTAAAAACACTGGCACTTGGGATGAAGTTTACGTTTACTTATAGCAAAAGAGAAATAAAAATTCTTGCATATCTTAATTCATATAATGAAATCTATATCCATCACGATAAAGTACACCACCAAGCAATGTCATATACGGTGTAGCTGCTCGATAATCCTCCTATGAAGGAAGGCAATGGCTTGGAAGAAAAAGTGGCAATGATAACTAAACCTCATACCAAAAAATGCTAAATAATTTAAACATATATTTTACCATTGACTCTCTCATCAATATTGTATGTTACTAAGGGCAGCCATTAATTTTCTCACTTTACATAGTGAAAAGTAACATTACGATACAAGATCTTTCTTTCCATCATACCACCTACAACTAATTAGGGACAGGAAGTTAGAAAAAAATGGAATTTTCACTCCCACTCCCTACTCCTCATCCCCTCCCCCCAAATAAGAGAAGATAAAGAAAAAAAGAAATTGCAAACAACCAAATCCACCCCAGAAAGAAAAATATTTCTAATGAAACAAAATTTTCACAGTAATACTTCAAGCAGAAATAGGTAGGCTTTCTTACTGGGATGCTGTAACAAAGGTTTTCACATTGGTTGTATTAGTCAGTGTTCTCCAGAGAAACAGAACCAATAGGATGGCGAGATATATATATATATATATATATATATATATATATATATATATATATATATATATATGTACATGATTGATAGATTGATGATAGAAGATGATAGGAAGGAAGGAGGAAGGGAGGAAAGAAAGATTGATAGATGATGATGATGATGATGATGATAGATGATAGATGATAGATAGATAGATAGATAGATAGATAGATAATAGACAGATAATATATAGATAAAAGTAAAGTGTGATAAGCATTACTAAGACAATCACTTAAAAAAAAGAGTCAGAAGGGAAATGAGGCCTAAGCACCCTATACTTACCTTGAGATTCAATTCTCACAGGTGCTAGTAAGTTACCAAACTCAGCTCAAAACATACTGGAGCCATAAACATCCTGAAACAACTGATACATGCACACATATGGACTGGACTTCATTCCTTCTGGAGTTTCATCCCCCTGTTTGCATATTGGAACTAACCAATCCTTGTCAGCCTGGTCAGCAATTCTTCATTTGCATGAAAGAATTACATGTTATGGTTAATGCTTTTATAAACTCTGCCTTTCCTTGTTCTTTCCAGAGCACAATTGTCATTGCCATTTTAATCTGCATCTCTTGGATTGCAGTTTTTTTTGGTCAAATAATTGCTTTTTATTGCTTATTACAGCCTCATAATTGTGTGGTGGGCAGGCTGGAGATTCGGGTTGAGTCAGAAGGATAGGAACCCAGATAAAAACTAGATTTTGCAGTCTAGAGGCAGAATATCTCCTTCAGGAAACAGCATTCTTTTACTCTAAGGACTTTAATTGATTGGATGAAACCCATCCACATTGTGAACGATTATCTGCATTACTCGTCTACTGACTTCGATGTTCATCACAGATTTTAAAAAAATATATTTCACAGCATCTTCTGGATTATGTTTGACTAAACTACTGGGCATAATTGTCTAGCCAAACTGACATGTAAATTAATTATTGCACTTGAGATATTGAACTAGATGGCATTTAAAATCATTTCTGGTTTATTATTCAACAAATTACTTATTGTAGAAACTAGTACATAGGGTGGTGATTATAAAGACTATGCATTACTCCCATAAACTTACAAAATGCCATCACTTTTATTGAATCTACTGAAGTACAAAAATTAACTCAAAAATCAGAAGTCAGGAAGTCAGAAATTAATGAGTCATATTTAAGTCTCCCTTCTAATTCAAATGTCTCATCTAATCAATGACTTGTCATGGCTTTCTGCTTTATGACTGTTAAATCATCCCTATTCTCTCAAACCCCACTGACCTCTAAGTAACTTGGGAACTACAATTATTTTCAAGGATAATTGGGAACACAGTTGACTTCCTCTATCTGCCTTCCATCTATTGCAATGCCCCTATTAATATTTTCTCAACACGAAGGCAAGAATGTTATAAAAGGAAATCCCATTCCTCTAAGGAAAAAGTGCTGAATCCCAGTGCTAATTATTAACACCCTGGGCCTATATTTTGCCACAATTCCATTAATACTCAATATTTTCCCCAATTTAGAAATTCTTTGACCTTATAGTACTTGCCTTCTCTTAACTCTAATAGCTTGTTCAGGGCATTTCTACTGTCTGGACTATCTATCATCAGCTTCCCCCAGGCCCACTTTGTCTTTGTCTGGAAACTGGTTGGGTAAGCCCAAGAAGTTGCTGAAAGGTAAGATATGTTGTAAGTTAGGAGTTGATAAGGTTTCTGCTGCTGTCCTCTGTGGTTTCATTTATTATTTGTTTAGTAACAGAAAAATAGCATTTGATTTGCCAAAAGATCTGCTGAGTTCAGGAGGGAAATATCCACTAATATCAAGATATTAATCAGAAGTAAATGTCTATTATGAGGTTCAGTTGAAGACATTTCCGTCTCTATTTTCAAACAGATGTATCCTCTTATGAAAAAAAAAAAAAACTGAAACCCAATCCTCAATTAGGAAATTATTGCTTGAATACACTAAGTTATTTTAACTTATTTTATGTCATTATATGTGAAAATTATGAGGGAAAACATTGAGAATAAAGTGTTCCTTCTGGATGGGGAAACATGATTTCAATGATAATGCTTTTGGTACATTTGAATTTAATGAAAACATATTCATTAATTCTGATTGCTATTACTTAAATTGTCTAACATCATTTTCCTGTAGCACAGTCAAATGGGTAATTTCAAACTAAAAATGGCATACAACACTGATCTGAGGCTAGAAATATTGCTCAATCAATTTCTTCCTATGCTTTCAAAATTTAGTGAGCTCTACCATCTTAACATGATTCTTTCTAAATCAGATAAGAAGAATGGATTTTCTTGTAATGTGTGAAACAAATGAGGGAATAAAGATTTTGTCATAGATTTTTCTGTACTGGTACAAATTTATGAATTAATGGACAACATTTCCAAATCCGTTTAAGCATTTGCAGTTTCAGCAAGTTGTTCTGTAGTTGTAATAAAATTATAAATATTTTGTCATCATATTTTATTATTTGGTACAATATATTTGAGAGATTCATCTATGAATACTCATCATCGAAGAATGCAGGCCAGTAAATGATCTATTTCCTCTTAGATGCATCCCTAACACTTCTTATTCTTGCTTTGCTTAGTATTGTAGGAATAAAATTGTCCAAGTGCCTTTGTCTTCTGGCCAATGGGAGGAATCATAAGAGGATTATGGGTTAAGTTCACAAAAGAAGGCTGTTTCTACGCTCACTGTCTCTTCCAGTGGACTCGCTGGCATCAGCTGCTTCTTCCCATTACTCTCTCTCCTACAAAGTAGCCCCTCCCTCTGAGCCTCAGTTCCTGCTGAGCTGTAGCCTTGCTCTAGATCGCCAGCTTCAGAGCTTTCCTAACATCCCTCTCTCATGCGTCCCTCTAGTTTCAGGACTGATAGGCTTCCTCTTGTTTCTAATGTCTGTTTGCTTTCTCAGACATTGTGTTCCTTTGGTCTTCAAACACCCATGTAACCAATTCCCCATATTAAGTTTTCTCTGATTGGAACATTTAGATTGTTTTGTTTCCCTATATACAGATAGGTTGTTGATTCCTTTCCAAGCATAAAGAGATAAAAAATAGAGAAATGCTAAGGTGATTTTTTTCTTCATATGAGAGAGAATCTTTTGGATAAAGCCATACTTCCAACTCAACCTCCAAGTAAAAAAGCCCCATATTCTTGGGAATTAAAACTCAAAGAGATCTCATTGTGATGCTTGTGAATATGTTTTCTTCTAAGTTTTTGAAGTTCATGCATCGACTAATAAATTTCTAGTGCCTTCTATGCACTTCCTAAGACCATTCTATGTACTCAGAATCCAAAGATATATAATACTCAATCTCTTTTTCTCAAAGATGTAATGAGCTGGAAAGACACATGAACGGAAAACTGGAAACAGAATAATGAAAAAATGGCGACATGTATACGGCAATATAGGAACTTATTCTTATAAGACAAGAATAAAACTCAGCCAGTAAAAGCCTTGTGGGAGGCCTCATAAAAAAGCTAAGTATCATTTCAAACAAAATTCTGAAATCATTATCTATAACTTAAATCTCTATTTGTTAATTTCCTAGAATGCATTCCTAATACATTGCATATATTTCCATGGAACACGATAATAATTTATATGTCTGTTTGCCTTAGTTACAATAGACAGAACCCAGACTCTCCTTAGCACACTAACCTGTATAGCCAATTATCTGATAAAAGTCTCACACTATCCTTTCAAAAATCCCTTATTTATCAACAAATTTTCTGCATATTCAATTTTTTATATGTTCCTGTTATCTTTTCTTCTTATTGTAACTTCACTGCTCACAGTCTTCTAATGACCGATTTCCTTGAAGCCATTGATGTGAACACTGCATTTCCTTTGCCCTTGCACTTCTATATTTCAGAGCCCTGGATTTGGGCTGATTCTTTCCTGTGTCTCCTTGCTTCTAAATAATTTCTTCTCTTGTCTCAATGAGAATTTTCTACTAATTCTCTCTACAATTCCGTTTAAGTTTTTCTTTTTAATGGTATCCTTTATTTCTAGCTTTCTAAAACCAATGATCAGTCATCTTTACACCATTTTTAAGCATATACATATGAGAAAAGTAATAGCTATTTTTCCAATTTTTTTGCCTTCTTTTATCCTGTACTTCATGTTTTGTTTGTTTGTTTTTCTACTTCACTGACAGCTCCTTTTCTTTCTTTTTTGTTAGCATCTTCCTTTCTCCTGACTTGGATGCACAGTGGGTTTCCTCTCATTACTGTATCTGCATGTTCTCCAGCGAGAATACAAGAAGGCTCTTGGATTTTAAAAAAAAACAAACAACTGTATTCTTTAATTCTATTCAGAATTGTCAATACTGATTGAATTTTCTACAAAATTCCATATATACATAAGCAAATGCCCACTTGATAACTTCTCTTAGATGTGCAGCTTGCATCTCAAACTTAACATGAGCTCCAGAGGCTTATTGATTAGTTCACAAAATTTGCATTTCTCTCAGTCTGAGAATGCTCTCTCCCTTAGAAAACCCTACTATTCATTCTTTAAAATGCTAGTAAGCTAGAGTGATCTTTAATAAATAACTATAGTCATAGTATGTAATAATTGAGCCACATAGTATGTAATAATTGACTAAAGCAAAAAGCAAGCCCTAATATAAGCTGCCTATAAGAGACTCACTTCAGATTCAAGGACACAAAAAGCCACAAAATTAAGTTTAACTTTACAATTCTATGTGTCAATTATATTCCAGGAAAACTGGAAAGGAGCCTTAGCAGGGTTGACACATCTATCCCCTACACAAAGGAAATTTTAGCTGCACTAGGATTTGCCCTCATCCTCACTGAGCCTCCCCCAAGATTACTACCCATCCCTCATTATCCCAACAGGGAACATGCGGTCAATATCTGAATGGCAAAGGCACAGAATCAGGCCCACGAACTGGGAAGAAATATCACAGCTCCAGAACTTCCTGTTGTGTTTGGTTAAGGCCTCAGTTGTATATTAATGGATTGCCTCT
Source organism: Murina feae (assembly GCA_004026665.1). NCBI lineage: Eukaryota > Metazoa > Chordata > Mammalia > Chiroptera > Vespertilionidae > Murina > Murina feae. The sequence continues at coordinate 11,581 of PVJC01010646.1, read as the reverse complement.
GTCCAGTGTTTCTTTTCTTTCTTACAAGTATATCTCTTGTGCCCTCCTCAGAAAAACATCTGTGTGAAAATCTTTATTTCAGAGTCTGTTTCTAGGGAACCCAAATCCAATAGACACAGCTTCAGCAACACTGCCCACTAGACCCCATACGACCGAAAGAACACACAAAGCTAGGGAGTGTTAAGTCTCTGTATCAGCTAGCAAAGGACCCTGTTCCAATGTTTCCCAACTCCCAAACTATAAGAAGTCCACCAAGTGGACTCATTCCTTCCCTTCCCACAAACAGTGCTATAGCTGTGGGGCCCCAAAAGAATTATCCCATGATAATAAGTACCCAACCTGGTAAGGGTTCTTCATCACCCAGAGGAAGAGGGGAAATCCAACAACAAATAGCCTGGTTCTGGAAGCCTTTTGTCTTCATAAGCCTGATACACTCCTCCTACTGCCAGACACGGGGCTGCTGGAGAACACAGTAGTGGGTGACCCTACCACAATGTGTGCCTAATGGAGAAGTGTTCTTGGTCCTCCATAGGCAGATGCCAAATTGACTATCACTGGGGGGGACAAAGGGAGATGAAAAACTCTACCTGGGACCTCTGTACTTTTTGCAAGAACTACATGTGAATCTATGATTAAATCAACAATATACATTTTAATTAAACTTCAGTGATAAAGAAAAAATCCATTAGCAGTAAACTAAAATTAAAAACTAGTTCTTTGTGGAGACCTATACATTTGATAAGCTTACTGTATAGCTAGACTTTTATGGGAAAAAAAAAGATTAGATATACTAATTACCAAGATTAATAATTAGAAGTTATGTAAGCACAGTTTCTAAAAATGTTAAAAGATTATTAAGGGAATATGAAGGCAATAACAGTGGTTATATACAGTCACAGAGGAAGAATCCATAATAGTTAATCAAATGCTTAAGTTGGTACAGCTGATAGGAGAAATGCCTGACAGTAGATATATAATAAGGGCCGTAAAGGTCTTACCCTTGTGTTGACAATAATAATTGTCATACCTGAACTCAAAGTTTAATTAGGAAGACTAATATGTAAACATGGGGTGTCAAAATGTAACTCCCGCCCCCTATTTTTTTTTCCATTTAAGATGGGAATACATTATCCAAACCCATCAGGGAAATGGACAGGATTTATCTGAACATGTTTTAAAGCAGGCCCATATATGAGAGTATATACTGCTGCTTACAAACTAATTGATCAGACCACAACTTTTCAATATTTAAAACAGAATAAGCTTGAGAGAACCAAGATGGCGGCATAGGTAAACACCTATACTTGCTACCTCTCACAATCACATCAAAATTACAACTAAAAGGCAGAACAACTACCACCCATTACCATGGGAAAGCTGGCTGAGTGGAAGTTTCACAACTAGAGAGGTGAGGAAAGCACATTGAGACTGGTAAGAGGTGCGGAGGCACGGAAAGTGCTGGCACCTGCATGTGCTGCTCGTTGAATCAGGAGGGAGATATAAGCTCCTGCTTGCTCTGAACTCCAGTTCCAGGAGAGACTCGGGGGGACCCAGACACATACAGGGAGAAACTGGACTGTCTGGCATCAGGACAGGAATGCGAGGGCGGCTTTCTCACAGAGGTGCTCGCAGTGATCATGGTTCCTGCACAGGGGCGTAGGATGCAGAGACTGGGGGACCTCTCAGGTGCAGGGCTAACTGGCAGCCATTGCTATTTGCTCTGCCCTGGTGATTCCCAGAGACCTCAGCCCTCCCATTTTCAACTCCACCCAAGCTGTGTGCATATGAATGGAATGACCTGTCCTTTCTCTGCCTAAAACCTGTCAAACTGCAGCTGGGTCAGAGAGCCCCAGAGCTTCTGAAAGAAGGCCCAAGCCCCAGTAGCAGCAGCCTGCCTTGCTTGACAGCTGGGCCTTGTCTGGGCACTTCCAAATCCCATACAAAGAGGATGGATATGCAGATGTCTCTGTAGCTCCTGCTGAGCGGCCCCAGACAGTGGCTGACGTTGAACTTCCTTGGAGAGCCAATGGACCCAGTAGTCAGAGTGAGACTATACCGGATCACAACTGTTCACAATCAAGGGTTAACTACAACAATACTGTGCAAACACCCAGAAAGGGGTGCACCAAGGGTGTCCACCTCAGGTGACTGGGAAGGCAGAGCCACTGGGCCCTGTAAGACACCTACCATACAAGGCCATCTATCAACTCAAGGAGACTTAGCAGCTATCTAGTACATAGAAACAAACACAGGAAAGCCGCCAAAATATGGAGACAAAGAAATAAGCCACAAATGAAAGAAAAGGAGGAAAGCAAAAAACTGGATATAAAGTTCAAAACCATGGTTTTAAGGTTACTCAAGGATCTTCTAGAAACCTCTGAGAAATTTAGTGAAACCCTCAAGGATATGAAAAATGACCAATCAGAAATTAAGCATACACTGACTGAAATAAAGAATAACTTACAGAGATCCAACAGCGGACAAGAGGATCTCAAGAATCAAGTCACAGATTTGAAATACGAAGAAGCAAAAAACACCCAACCAAAAAAGAAAAGAGAGTCCAAACATATGAAGACAGTGTAAGGAGCCTCTGGAATAATTTCAAGCATACCAACATCTGAATTATGGGGGTGCCAGAAGAAGAGAGCAAGATATTGAAAACCTATTTGAAGAAATAATGACAGAAAAATTCCCCTACCTGGTGAAAGAAATAGACTTACAAGTCAAGAAAGCACAGAGAACCCCAAATAAGAGGAATTCAAAGAGGACCACACTGAGACACATCATAATTAAAATGCCAAGGGCAAAAGACAAAGAGAATCTTAAAAGCAGCAAGAAAAAAATAGTTACCTATAAGGGAGTACGCATATGACTGTCAGCTGATTTCTCAACAGAAACCATGCAGGGCAGAAGGGAGTGGCAAGGAATATACAAAGTGATGAATAGCAAGAACCTGCAACCAAGATTACTCTACCCAGCAAAGAATTGAAGGTCTCAGATAAAGAGCTTCACAGACAAGAAAAAGCTAAAGGAGTTTATCACCACCAAACAGTATTATATGAAATATAAGGACATTCTCTAAGAAGAGGAAGAAGAAGAAAAAGGTAAAGATAAAAATTATGAACAACAAAGTAACAACAAATACATATCTATCAACAAGTAAACCTAAAAATCAAATGAATAAAAAAATCTGATGAACAGAATAAACTGGTGAATATAATAGAATCAGGGGCATGGAAAGGAAGAAGACTGACAATTCTTGGGGGGAAGAGGTTGTGGGGGTGCAGGAAGAGATTGGACAAAGAGCTTACACCTATGGATGAGGTCAGTTCGGGGGGGTGGTAGTAGGGAAGGCCTGAAGTGGGGTGGGAACCAGATGGAGGGGAGCTATTGGGGGAGGAAAAGAGGAACATTTGTAGTAATCTGAAAAATAAAGATTAAAACAACAACAACAAAAAAAGAAGCTTTTTTGTAAAAGCAATACCTTCGTGATCTTTTAACTTTAATATTCCTCTCCTTCCTCACTCTCTCCTTCAACAGAGTCCATCCTTCTTGTAATTCTCCCTAAGGACAGCCATGTCCTCATGGGCCTCAGAAAGCTCTCCTTCCTCCTCCATGCCCACACCTAGTGAACAAAGGCACACTTGGTATTCATCAGGACAAACTTGTGGTCCGGGTAAGCCCAGGCCTCAGCAATAGCTGTAGTGTTGGTCAGCATGCACACAGCTTGCTGTATATTGGCCAGGTCTCCACCAGGGACCACAGTAGGAGGCTGGTAATTAATGCCAACTTTGAAATCAGTGGGGCACCAGTCCACAAACTGCATGGTACACTTGGTCTTAATGGTGGCAATGACAGCAATGCCACCTTTAGAAACCATATCATCATGGTATAACATGCAGCAAATCATATATTTACCATGGCAAGGGTCACATTTCACCATTTGGTTGGCTGACTCAAAGCATGTATTGCTGGTCTCTGGTATAGAGAGCTGTTCCTGGTACACTTTCTCTGCAGAGATGACAGGGGCATATGTGGCCAGAGAGAAGTGGATTTAGGGATAGGGCACCAGGCTGATTTGGAATTTGGTCAGATCAACATTCATGGCTCCATGAAATTTGAGGGAAGCAGTGATGGAGGACACAATTTGACTTATCAGCCTATTCAGATAAGTGTAAGTTGGCAGCTCAATACTGATATTTCTACAACAGATGTCCCAGATGGCCTCACTGTCAACCATGCAGGCACAATCAGAGTGCTCCCAGTGTGAATGGTGAGGACGGAGTTGTAGAACTCAGCTACAGCTGTGGAACGCTGCAGGGCTGTGTAGATGGAGAACTCCAGATTAAACTCTTTGCCATAATTGACAGAGACATCTCATCAGTAGCGAGGTGAACCTAGAATAAGGTGACCAGATTTTAACATTGGTAAAGAGGGACACCATTGACTGGAGGAGTGGGGGGTGGGTGTCTTTTTTTATTATTACTTAAAATATTACAAAGAGTAGTACTTATGTTTCTTTCCAAAAATTGGGACTTTTTTAAAATGCAGCTGGTGCGGGACAAATTGTTAAAAATCGGGACTGTCCCACCAAAAGCGGGACGTCTGGTCACCTTAATCCTAGAACCAGTTTCCCCACCAAAGCTGTGGAAAAACAAAAAGCCCTGAAAACCTGTATCCTGGCTGGTCAGTTTCTGAATTAAGACCAAGACCAGGTCCATGAACTCCTCGCCAGTGGTGTAGTGCCCATGAGCATAGTTATTGCAAGGATCATCCTTGCCTGTGATGAGCTGCTCAGGAAGGAATAGCTGGGGGTAGGTGCCAGGGCAAACTTATCAATGAATGTGGGTTCCAGATACTGCCTTGGTCACATGCTTGCCAGTTCCTGTCTCACTGAAGAAGGTGTTGGAAGAGTCAACTTCCTCTCCCCCACCCCCATGGTCTTGTAACTTGGCAAGGATGCTAGGTTTCAGGCAGTAGAGCTCCCAGAAGGAAGGGGATGCACTCATGCATGGTTGCTACTTTGTGGTGGCTGAGCAGATAGAAGGCAGGAACAGGAGAGTTGTTTTTTCTTACAGTGCAACATGTAGGCAGTTGATGTAAGAGTACCTCCTCCCATCTTCTAAATCCTTCTAGTGGGGCTAATAATCAAGTTAGCATGAAACAGATAAACAGGAGAAAATATCCAAAATTTATTATGGATGTACATACAAGAGTGTCATGAGAATATAAGGATGTACTGGGCAGTTGAGGCTTAGTCATTCCTGACTAAGGAGAAAGAGGCAGGGGTCTGGGATTTCAGAGGGGAAGCAGGTAATTTATAGAAAATAAGAAAAAGCAAACATGTGGTGAGCAAATTCTTTCTTGACCACCCAGAAACAATAGAGCACAGGGCAATCTAGTAAGCAGGCTTTGCTAGATTTCTCCTTGTCTGCCACATTTAAGTTTCTATTATGATGGTAAGATGATGCTTCCTTCTCTAAACAGATTTTTTTAAAATATATTTTACTGATTTTTTTTTACAGAGAGGGAGAGGGATAGTCAGAAACATGGATGAGAGAGAAACCGATCAGCTGCCTCCTGTACACTCCCCACTGAGGATGTGCCTGCAGCCAAGTACATGCCCTTGACCAGAATCAAATCCGGGACCCTTCAGTCCGCAGGCCAATGCTCTATCCATTGAGCCAAAACAGTTAGGGCTAAACAGATTTTTTAATCTAAATTCTTTAGACAGATAATGAGGGGAGGATCAAAGGTTCCTTCTGAGTCTTAAAATTAGTACACCAAAAGGCATATTTTGGGGTGACAAAACTTTGGTTCCCCTCACAACATATATGCACACCTAATATTTATATGAGAGCCAGCAATAAAATGATATCTTAAGTTATCAGAGAAATACCTTATGAAAAATAGTGAGAATTGTCAGTAACTATTCCTACATGAAACGCAACAATGCATTTTATTTAGGCTTTTTTCTTCATAGTCTTTCATATATAGCATTTTAGATATGATTGATAACAACTGACATTTCAGAATCTTTGAAGTGTGTTAAGTTGTAGGATAGTCAATTGGAACTCTTGGGGGAAAAAAACAAAAAACAAAAAAAACAACACCCAACTGAGTTCTCTGTAAAGTGATGGCATGGATGAGAGGAGGAGATCAAAAAGTGGACTGTTACAGTAATTTTGCCAAAATATTATGGGTGCTTATGTGGCAAAATTATAGCTAGCTATAAAGGATGAGCTTACTTATACTTCAAAGGTGAATTCTAAGAAATTTAGTGATGGATTAGATAAGGGAGCTAGAGTTAGAAAAAAGTAGAAAAGTTGATGCTTATTTTTCTTGCTTATGGGACTGGATATAAGGTGGTACCAGGCTCTCAAAAAGAGATGAGGAATATTTTCAGTTATCTAAAAGTGATATTATCAAGACAAACTTCAAGAGAGACGTGCCAGATAAATAGCTCTCTTTTATTTGAATAGATAATTATTTCTGAGCCTAAATAAAATGGACCTTTGTTAAAATGTCAGTGGTCATTGATTTTTGTCAATCATAATAATTGGTACCATTGGAAAAATAATAAAATATTCTTGACAAATTTGGCCTAGAAAAAATGACACATAGTTATAGCTCACAAGGAAACCTAGAATAGCAGAGGGGTATAATTTGTAAATAATATATAATAATAAAAGCATAATATGCTAATTAGACCAGACAGCTGAACAACCTTCTGGACGTCCTTCCAGATGACTTCCAGATGAAGTCGCAGATGCTAGGGTCGAGGCTCTAGCACGAATTTCATTCATCAGGCCTCTAGTTAGATAATAATAATATTAGTTTCTTTTTTGAATGTGCAATTAAAGCCATTGTTCCCATAAAAAATAAAATAGGGCAAAGTGAAAAAGTTTAACTGCCTAAAAATTTGATTGAGGATTAAATTTGTTTAAGAGTGTGCTTCGAGAATTATTCCTAAAAAAAAATTCATTCATGTGGATATAATTCTTATTAAAATATTGTTTTCATAAACATGTAGTCTAAATATTTATTAGAAAAAAATCAGAGTGGAAATAGTAGTATTCTTTATTTACCACACATATTTTGACTGCCTTCTATATATTAAGGATTAAATATATATTGGGTCTTCAAAAATTAACACCACATTATCTGTCCTAATTCAATTGGCTTTCAATTAAGGAAACAAGAAAATATATAGGTAGAATAGTGTATTATAAGAGCCGTGATGATAGTTTGGAAGGCTTCTTGGGGATGTATTGGAGAACAGGATAACTCTATGACATGGCAATTATTTTTAGAATTTCATTGTCCTTCACCTAGAGTACTCTGAGGATGCTCTTAAGGTAGTCTTTCTGGTTCTACATAGGTCCATAGAGTACTAGATAAATTCAAAGCTACCAAAACCCGCATGCTGCAGGATAATGGCTGTTTTGCGCCATCAGCTTTAAGTGCTCCTTCACAAGAACTTCTATCCCTGTGTGCTCAGCTCTAGCTCATACATGTAAGTAAACAAGGTCCTAGTTTGCATCTTCCAATTTGTCTAGTTCGGTGTAAGTGCGTGGTAAGTTCCCAATAACCCTGAAGTAATTAGATAAGCATTTTTACTCACCCCACTGAATTCGCTGAAATGCAGAAAACAGTACTTCCTTCATTTTCCCTCAGCTAATAAAAACATCTAGTGTCCTTTACAATTCACAGCTCTTGTCCATGCAAGCAATAATAATAGGGAGATTCCATCGTCTCTGGATGCCGAGAGCATGAGAGTAGAGTTTTGTTATGAGCTATCCCTTGCAGGCTTCTTCACGGCTAGAAATCCCAGCCTACAGAAGAGCCAAAACACAATAGGCAAATCAATGGTCATTGAGCCTTTGGTATAAGACAGAATAAACGGTAAAGAAAACACTGACCTTATTCTCATAGTATAACTAGCTATGCAAACATAGACTTCATCTCTAAAAAATAATACCTCAGGTGCCTGGCCATCATGGCTTAATGGTTGAGTGTCGACCTCTGAACCAGGAGATCACGGTTCAATTCCCGGTCTGGGCACATGCCTGGGTTGCGGGCTCGATCCCCAGTGTGGGGCAAGCAGGAAGCAGCTGATTAATGAAATTTCTCTCTCTCTCTCTCTCTCTCTCTCTCTCTCTCTCTCTCTCTCTCTCTCTCTCTCTTCCTCTCTGGGCTCAATAAAAATAATAAAAATAAAATGATACCTCAGGTAATTTCTGGGGTTAAGAGATTGTGCTTCTAGAATATCAAAGAGGGCTTAGAAAAATGCATATAAGCATTCCTCTAATATTTAGGGAAACTATACAAAGACATTCTATCCCCCCTTCATAGCTTTGCCTTGCCCAAACAATTGCTCTGCCTCAGGAGTGCTGCTAAATATAGTCAGACATGGCTTTAGCCATGAGTAAGTAGGATGCAGTTTGACTTTGGCTTGTCACTGCAGCTTTATCTTCTCTTCTTATTGTCCCAAGTTTCTATGTGTGTGTTTTTAATCAACAGGTTTGTGTTTGTCCAGCCTCTATTTTTCAAAGCATGTAATGCTAGTGATCTAAATCTAAAAGAAAGCAGTACATTTCTGCTGCTGGTGTTATGAGTCTAATATTTTTACTTCAATACAAGAGACCTCATACGCTACTTTATCACAATGAAACTATAACAAGAAAAAAAGTTTAAAATCAAAGCACTCTATCCTACTTTCTTTTGTATTGTCAGCAGTTAGTTTTAAAGCATCCAAGCACACTTATCCTAAACTAAGCCTTCAAAATGCTAGCATCAATTTTCTATCATCTTCTGAGCGAAGAGCTTCAGTAAGAATGATTCTACCAGCTTCATTATACGGATGAACTGCTTAAGTATGGAGAGGTAAGTATTTGACCTTGGTTGCACAAGAATCTGACAGAAAAGATAAGAAAAAAACTCATGGGCCTTGCTTTGTTAGTTTATTTTTTTAGCTACAAAACATGCATATTTCCCCAAATTGCTGATAATTCTTCCAATATCAAAGCAGCTAAAGACTAGGAGTACTAGAGTGCTGTTTTCAGAGGAAGTGGGCTTCTAGTGGTATTGTAAGGGCGGAAGGGCTGTGCAAGAGTGCAGACCCGCCAATAGGGATGCCCTGCCCAGGACCTTCCCTCAACCAATCAACAGAGGCCACACACGATACGCCACCCACTACTTCCAGCCCTATAAATCCTTTGTTTTCCTCAAACCTGTACTTCCTGTCCCTTCGCGCTGATGTGCCAGTGGGCGAGCGGGAAGTCCGAGTTAACTCGACTAATAAAGGCCCACATGTTTTTGCAGCGGTTTTGGGGCTCACTCGTGGTCTTTGGGGATCACGACATCTGGGGAAAACAGGCCCACACTGCTCCCTTGTGCCCAGACCTCGGTACCCGGACCCAGCCCTCTCTAAGGGTTTCAGACCTACATCCGGGTCCCAGACCTTCATGATGAGCCCACAAGTTCATCCTGGGGACCAGACCTCGAACCCCATATCTAATTATTTATGGGTTACCAGACTTTCAGGGCAGTCCAGATGTCTATTCCATTATCCAGAGGTCACACCCGGCACCCAAGCCACTCCTGAGGCCCTGAGAGCCCTCTAGTCCCCAGAACACCCTCCCCGCGCCCAGACCTCCTTCCGGGCTGCGCATCTTCATGCTGGGCCCCAGAAGTCTATCCTGGCGCCTAAACCCCCCATGCAGTATCTACTCCTTTAGCAGGGTCCACTTATCCACAATAGTCCAGGCGATCATAGCCTAACCCAGAGGTTAGGTCCCTGACCCAGACCAGCGCCGGGGCCCACACCGCCCCCTAGTGCCCAGACCTCTGTCCTAGGACCCAGACCTCTATCCAGGCCTGAGACCTACATCCGGGTCCCAGACCTTTAAAACAGAGTCCAAAAGTTCATGCGGGAGACCAGACCTCCAACACCGTGTCTAATTATTTATGGGTTACCAGACATCCAGGGTAGTCCAGACTTCTATTCCATTATCCAGAGGTCCCACCCAGTACCGAGACCACCACTGGGCACCGAAGGCCCTCTAGTCCCTAGCCCTCCCTCTCGGGCCCCCGACCTTCCTGCTGGGGCCCAGAAGTCTATCCTGGGGCCCAAACCTCAAACCCAGTACCTATTCCTGTATAAGCATTCAGATATCCACAGTAATCCAGGGAGGATTCCATCACTCCGAGGTCACGTGCCTGACCTCGGACCAGCCCTGGGGCCCACAGCGCCCCCTAGTGCCCAGGCCCCTGTCCCAGGACCCAGACCTCTATCTGGGCCTCAGACCTACATCCAGGTCCCAGGCATTCACGGTGGGGTGGAGAAGGTCATCCTGGGAATCAGACGTTGAACCCCGTGTCTAGTCTTTGGTCCGGATTAGGTATCTAATATGGTAGGGCAGATGACCATTCCATGATCCAGAGGTCCTGCTCGTGACTCAGATTACACCTGGAGGCCAGGCTGAGGCACAGTGCCCAGTCCCCCCTCCCTCCACCCAGACCTCCATCCGGGTCCCAGACCTTCATGCTGGGGCCCAGACCCTGAGATGCGTGTCTCGGTCTTTATCAGGGTTCAGATATCTATAGTAGTCCAGATGAGTGTTTCATGACTCAGAGGTCTTACCCCTGACCCAGGCAGCCCCCGGGGCTCAGACAGGTCCTAGGGGCCAGGCTTCCCTCCGTGGACCCAGACCTCCAGGTGGGACTCAGATCTATATCCGGGTCCAACACTATATCCGGGTCCCAGATCCTCATGCCAGGGCCCAGAAGTCCATATAGGGGCCCAGACCTCCAACCCAGCAACTAGTCCTTCATCAGCATCCAGATTTCCATAGTAGTCCAGGCTAGCATTCCATAATCCAGAGGTTCTGTCCCTGACCCAGACCAGCCCCTGGGGCCTGTGGGGGTGGAAGGGCGGTGTGAGAGTGCAGACTCGTCAATAGGGATGCAGAGGAAATGTCCTGCCCAGGACCTTCCCTCGACCAATCAACAGGGGCCACACACATTACCCCACTCACTACTTCCAGCCCTATAAATCCTTTGTTTTCCTCAAACCTGTACTTTCTGTCCCTTCGTGCCACTGTGCAGGTGGGGGAGCGGGAAGTCCGAGTTAACTGGACTAATAAAGGCCCTCATGTTTTTGCAGTGGTTTGGGAGCTCACTCATGGTCTTTGGGGATCATGACATCTGGGTACAACAGTAGCCTAAGAAAAGGAACTTTCTGAGACTTGCACAGAGGATGAGAGTTTTGGGGAAGCTTTATTTCTGTGGAGCTACACCCCTGAGTGTCCATAGCCCCATTTTCTTTTGACCCATAAAGGAAGAAATATAGCTGAGACTTTAGTAGGGCTAGAATCAAAGCCAGTGTCCAGATTTTCCATTCCATGTCTGCAGAGTTCAATGCAGCTTCAGATTAGCTCAGCTTGTGTTCCCTGTTATAGTCCATCAGTCCATTGCATATGGGGTGCACATGGCCATATGGCCATGGAGGAAACATGGAGGAATGCAAGAAACCAAGAGCAAAAGTAAAGGAACCAGAAAGAAGAGAGAGAGAGAGGAG
>PVJC01010645.1:0-43257 GCA_004026665.1 Murina feae | reverse complement strand
CGGCCGCCCTGCAGCTGTGGCGCGGCACCAAGTACCGCCGCTTCCCCGACTGGCTGGACCACTGGCTGCAGCACCGCAAGCAGATCGGCCTGCTCAGCTTCTTCTGTGCCGCCCTGCATGCCCTCTACAGCGTCTGCCTGCCCGTGCGCATCTCCTACCGCTATGACCTCGTCAACCTCGCTATCAAGCAGGTACAGTCCGTGTCACCAAGGCCAGCCGTGCCCGTGGGTGTGACCCGCCAGTCACAGTGAGCAGCAGGGCCCTCCGGGTTGAGGGACCAACCTGCAAAGGCTCAGGCCTCAGTATTCTCACCTGAAAAATGGGGACAGTGGCACCTATCCATAGGCCTGTGGCCGGGCTGAGGGATCGCAGGGGGAAAGTCTGGTACACAGTACGTGCCTAGGCAGTAGCCTCTCGTCTTCTGTGAATTCTGCCCCGACCTGGCAGAACCCACATGCTGCTGTCCAAGATTTTGAGTTTCTGTGAACAAACTCTGAAAATCCTGTGCTCACGGGCACAGCCAGGCAGGGGGACTTAGCCACATACAGCAGTAAGGTATAGAGCGTTTTTAGAAGGTCTGAGAGCTAAGGAGAAATAAACAGGGGACAGCAGTGGGGTACAGTTGTAATGGGTGGTCAGGAGGCCTTGCTGAGGGCAGGGGGAGGAGAAGCGGGAGCAGCCAGAGCAGAGGCCCTGGGGGTGGGGGGCTGCCTGGCACATGTGAGGAGCAGGCAGGGGGCCCCTGATGGCTGGACCCGAGGGAGCGGGTGGTGGGTGAGGCCTGATGGGTTGGAGCCAGACCAGGGAAGCCTGCAAGGCTGAGGGCAGGATTCGGCCTTAGACTCACTGACAGGGAGCCAGCGAAGGCTTTTGAGTAGAGGAGTGAGGATCCAGCTGATGTTGCCACTGGCTCCCTCTGGCTGTTGGTGCAGAATAGACAAAGGGGGTTGGAGGCAGATGCTGAGGGAGCAGGCAGGGCTGTGCAGGAGCCCAGCTAAGAGGCAGGGAAGGTTTGAGGGGTGGGCAGTGGAGGGGCAGGACAGCATTGAGGCGGGTAGACAGACTTGTGATGGACAGGGAGTGGTCAAGGTGACTCTGAGCTTTGGCCTGGGTACCTGGAGGAATGGTGTTGCCATCAGCTGAGGAGAGAAAGGCTGCAGGAGCAAGATTTTTTTTTTTTATGGGCGGAGTATTTATTCACTTAAGGAACCCACACGCTGCTCTCTTGCCAGCCAGATTCCTGTGAAATGGGGGCCTTCATGCCAAGGCAGGTAGCAACACAGGTGGCATCAGCTGGCACCTGGACCCACAGAAGCAGGCCCCCTGATGCTGTTTCCTGGCTGACAAGCTCACGGGCACAAGCTCAGGTCTGCAAGAGACAGTCTTTCTGTAGGTTCCCCAACCTCCCTGATTCCACCTCCTGCCCTCTGGACTGGTGTACGGGTTCACAGGCATCACCCAGCCGACTTTGGCCCAGGTGCCAGTGAGACACTGCAAGTCTGTCCCTCTCTCCAGCCCCGATGGTCCCTGCAGTTTCTGTTCCAGCCTAGAGGGTGCAGGGATTGTGGTGGGGCCTTCCTCTCCCCAGGTGCACCTGCCGTGCAGTCGTCCCCTCGGTAGCTGGGGCATATCCCAGAGCAGGACCGGAAGGCGAGGCTGGGTCACTGCCTGTGAACCACAGACTTCAGTTGCTACTCATTCTCAGCCTCCCTGCTGGCAGCTTCTCCAGTGCCCTCGCCCATCCCACCCTTGGACTCCTGGCATCACACATCTGTGGGATTGGCTTTTCATAGGAGAAGCGGACACCACACTTGGGGCAGAGAAGCAAGATGCCTGCTGGAAATGAAAGAAAGGGGAAACTATAGTCACAAACCTTTAGCAAGAGCTTACTGCATTCCAGGTGCTAGTCTCACGACCTCACACCCTCAGTGTGAATTCATTTAACCCTTCTCTCACCCCTGTAAGCCAGTGTGCTGTACTACCTTTATGTTGCATATGAGCCACAGAGAGGTTAAGTAACTTGACCGAAGTCACACAGCCAGTAAGTGGCAGAACTGGGATTCAGATCCAGCCACCCCCTGATCCATGATCATAACCAGACTGCTTTCTACAGGGGAAACAAGTCCAGATGAAGAGTTGAGTAGATGAACTCAGGTCATTATCTCATTCATTCCCTGAGCATCTTCTCCCCAGGTCCTGGGGTCACAGAAGAGAATGAGACTAGGGGAGGGGCGGGGACCAGGAGGGTCTGAAGGCCAGCGCCCCTCTTTTTGTCCTACGGCCCTGATGTGGATGTAGATGAAGGCCTCTCCTAGTGCTAATGGTTTTGATTCTTCGGTGATATTTTCTTCTAAAAGGGGAGGCTCTGCGCAGTTCCTCTGGGATTGGCATCTTGTTTGCTGCCCAGGAAGTGGCAGATCTGAGTGGCAGGCGTTTCAGGCAGTGGGTGGGGAAGAAGGTGATGCTCCTCCCCCCAGAGCCCGAGGCAAACCCCTGCGGCACCCCACACACAGCCCCTGAAGGCCGTTCCCTAAGTTCTCCGTTCCCTAAGTTCTCCGCCCTGCCAAGGCTCTCCTGACAGGATGCCCACCCAGTGTTGCCAAAATGCAGACAGTAGGGCACAGGGGGCACATGCCAAGCAGTTTCCCTGAGTCCCAAAGCCCTCAGGGCTGGAGGCCCGGGCGGAGGTTGCCAGGCAACCATCCCTCCCAGAGGACTGGATCACTCTCCAAGTAGGAGTAGCAAAAGCCTGTCATATTGAGGGGCTTAACCTTGGTCTGCAGAGCTCTGGAGGGCCCAGGACGGGTGATGTCAGGAATGGGGTAGAGGAAGGCGGGGTTAACAGAACAGAGCAGAGCTGCCGAGTAATGAGCCGCCTGACCTGGAGGTGCTCTAGCAGATGCTGAGTCTGTGCGTCAGCCTGGTTCTCAGGTGCTCAGACTGGACATCGAGACTGTTCAGGTCACAGCAGGGTCGCCGGTGCCTGGTGTGTGGCTTTCCCATCCTGCCCTTGGGCCTCCCCTCAGGGCCTCCAGGCGGGTGCACATTCACCAACCCCGCTGTCTGCTGGGCCTTTGGGGAGGGGATTGAATTAGCCAGGGCCCTGGAGAGGGCAGCGGACTTGGAGGCAGAGCCGCATCCCGGCTGCAGAGAAAACCTCTGGCCGTGTTTACTGACTGTATTACTAGGAACAGTAACTAATATTTGCACAGTGTTTTCTAAGGTGCTGTGTGGTTCCCCAGAAATGCATTTCAAGATCAGGATCAAAGGAAGTGTTTAACCAACACAGTTTCCTTCTCCCCGTCACCCCAGATCTAATCTTGGCTGTCAGCGAGAACTGTCTAAAACTCACATTTGGCCATGTCACTGCTGGAAAGCATTCAGCGACCCCCACCGCCCTGGGGTAGTGACAGTCTGTTCTGCATGCAGCCTCCTCTCCCAGCTGCGTCTCCTCACTGCTCCTGTGACCCATCCCACTAGGCCCCACACTGTCCTGTGAATGGGCAAAGCTCATTCCTCTTGGCCTGGGCTCCCCACCTGGAGACAACTTGACAGTCTGACAAGCTCCGGTTCATCCTCCAAAACCCTCCTGCTGTTGCACTCCCAGCCCATCTCCCCCATTCTCCAAGCTCACCTCCGTCAAATGCATGCTGTGCCACACTGTGCCCACTCATTTGCACGTCTGTCTTCCTCCATGACCGGGCCTTCACCACTGGAGGCCCATGTATGTGACACAGGTTCCCACCACATGTTCACTGATCGTTAACGTGGCCACACAAAGCCAACACCAGGTGTCTCTTAAGAGGATTCCATGTGGAACTTGGAGCAAGAGCTAGCGCACCTGCCCGGTTCTCATCGGAGCAACAGCACAGTCACTGACACCAGTCACCTGCTGCGTGCCAGTCACCTGTGACCTGTGCCCGAACATCCTCCTCTTAGTCCTAGCGATAGTGCAGTAAGAAAGAGACAGCACTGCCATTAGCCAGGGCCCCAAGGCTGCCCCAGGCAGACTTGGCATAGAATCCAGCCCTGGGACTGGGATTCCCACCACTACCGCAGGCTGCTCCTTCCACATCCTGCCTCCCCCTCCTCTGGGCCGGTGCCACTCTCGTCCCATCCATCAGCCACCCTGGGGACACATTGGTCCTCCTGGGCCTGCAACCTACAGGGGAGGGAAATCCCACGCGAATGCCACCACCATTGTATCATCTATTGATGAACAACTCTCATCAGTCTCCAGGTGGCCGCCTTGATTAGCTCTAGAGGGAGAACCACTAGTCCAGCGGTTCTCAACCTGTGGGTTGTGACCCCTTTGGGGGTCGAATGACCCTTTTACAGGGGTCACCTAATACATCCTACATGTCAGATATTTACATTACGATTCATAACAGTAACGACATTACAGTTATGAAGTAGCAACGTAAATAATTTTATGGTTGGAGGTCACCACAACATGAGGAACTGTATTAAAGGGTCGTGGCATTAAGAAGGTTGAGAACCACTATACTAGGGGGACTGGCGAGCTGCCAACTGTGTTCCAGTGTGTGTGGCGCTGGTCACTGGGAGCCCGGGTCCAGCACTGGGCTTCAGTAGGTTGGGTGAGCCTCACAGGCTATGGAAGGGAGCTGGATCCAGATCCTCACACAGGCTCCACACCACCCACTGCTCCCCTCCGCCCTCCCCAGCACCTCTGCAGAGCGGAAGTATTTCAGGGAAAACAAGACATTTTGCAAGCAACTGCGGGTTGTGTGTAATCATCCAAACTCCCACTGGAGACATGAGCTGCCTGATCTCACTGCCATGCAAAGGCAGTGACTAAGGAAGCAGACTTAGCGCACAACCTGCCCCTTAGCGCACGACTTGGCGGTGGTTAGCGCACAAGGGTGTGAGTAAG
This sequence comes from Murina feae, assembly GCA_004026665.1. NCBI lineage: Eukaryota > Metazoa > Chordata > Mammalia > Chiroptera > Vespertilionidae > Murina > Murina feae. The sequence goes on along the minus strand of PVJC01010645.1, from coordinate 38,363 downwards.
ACTTCTTTGTGCTCAGTTACGCAGATGCAGTCTGCCTGCCCTCGGTGCTAGTGTCAGCCGCCTTTCCAGCTAGTCCGCTAGCAGCAGTCCCAGGGTTTTAGACGTGACCTCACCAACGCTCTCAGGTGGACAAAGGAAGCCCAGGGTCACACACAACTTGTCAGGACAAGAAGCTGGGTCCCCAGGCTCCTGGTTCTCTTGAGGCTTAGACACCAAAGTGGCCAGCCTGCCCTTGAATTAGAACAGACGCATCATTTTCTCAAATTGCAGAAGTACCCGATGGATGGCATTTTCTCTATTTTTTATACTTTCTCTCATAAGCTACTCAAGCATTCTGTGCAGCCCACTAGATTACTTTTTAATGTTATAGCTGGTTCCTGGGCTTGGGTTGTTTTTCCTGCTGAAATACTTTCTCAAAAACCTGTGTGAGTCATGGTGTTGTGCGAAGCAGAGGCCTGGCTGCTGACGCATGGTCGCCGTTCCTAACGGGAAGACTTCCTCGTGCTGTGGAATAAGCACCAGCGTGTCACGGTGTTTCTCAGAGAAAATCTCAACTTCCAGGAGCTCCGCCACCTGCTCTCGGTGGCAAATGGCACTTCTAATGGCATGACCTTGATAAAAGCTCCTCGTGTGTGCGCTGTGTGCCTGAGTGTCAGCCAGGCTGGGAGGAGGCTCAGCTAAAGACACGCTGGGTGGGGAGAAGGGTGGAAACCCCCAGGCCCACGTGGATCCCTGATTTGTGTGTCTCTGAAGCTCAGGGGAGGGATCTCAGAGCTCTGTGAGGACAGGTGTCCTTGCTCTCTGCAGCCCAGGGCGTGAGACACAGTAGGTGCTTTATAAGTGCTTGCTAGGGTGCTTGGTGAGTGTGTGTCAGTCCCTGCGGCCTGGGTAAGCCAAAGCTACATGCCTCTGACAGAAACGGGGGTCTGGGTGGGAAGGTGGGAGCTGGGGCACTAGTGCCTAGGTGTCTCTGTGTGCCCTGAGTGTGAGGCAGTGATGGGGAAGGCAAAGGGTCAGAGAGAAGCAGGTGGCAGAAACGGGCGCCCACCTGGCTGACGGGATTCTGAGCGAGGAGAGCTTCTCCCTTGTTGGGGGACTTGGTGACATGGTCGTGTCCACAGGGTCTGCTTGTCTGCTGACTTCTCTGCCTCTCACCAGCTCATGTGACCGTCGGGCTGGCTGGCCCAGGCAGAACTGTGAGGCTGCAGGGAGGGAGCCCAGGTGTTCGGAGCCAGTCTTCGCGGGTCCCGGTCCCAGCTCGCTAGTGTGACCATGAGGAAGAAACTCTGTCTCTTTGCCTCTTTTCCCTGTTCCGCACAACAGGGAGAAGGAGACCTCGGCCTCGTGGGAGGCTGTGAGACTTAGATGGTCTGACACCTGCAAGTGCTGAGAGCAGAGCCAGGCACTGCTTGCTGCACCCCAGGGCACGGTGTTCACGTTCTCCTTCCATCCCCATCAGGTCTTGACCAACAAGAGTCACCTCTGGGTTGAAGAGAATGTGTGGCGGATGGAGATATACCTCTCCCTGGGAGTGCTGGCCCTCGGTACGCTGTCCCTGCTGGCTGTCACCTCCCTGCCATCCATTGCAAACTCGCTCAACTGGAGGGAGTTCAGCTTCTTTCAGGTAAAGCAGGGCTGCCTGTGGCAGTGAGCCTCAGCCCCGCCTCCCCTCGCCCCAAGTGTGCCAGCCCCTCCCGTTCTGCAAACGGCCTCAGTTGTGATAATCATCACAGCAGGACTGCTCAGTCAGGTGCCAGGGCTTCTGGGCCCAGCCAAGTGCCTGCTAAAGGGCTGCCTGAGACCAGCTCATTCTCCTGGCATCTGGGGAAGCAGCTATAAGCGTGTGAGAAGAGTAGACAACAGACCACTGAGCCCCGGATTAAGCAGGATCGTTTTCACAATTCTTGAGCTTCCCAAACCAAACCTCAGGATGTGCAGTCACTGGACGTCACTGGCGGGGAGTCGGTGTGCCAGGGAGTGAGCCTAGCTGAGCACCTCCTCTCAACCCAGCCCTGTGGGTCCTGTAACCCTGGAGGTGAGCACTGCGAGGTGAGCATCGGGATCGCCAGTTTATAGCGGATGAAGCACAGCATCTCCCAAAGGACCCCTTCCTGTGAGAAACCCAGAGAAAAGGAGGTCTGTAGTCAAATGAATCTGAGAAAAGGTTTGCTGCCCCTGAGAGAGAGACAGTGCACTTGGCACACTGGAGATTCTAATAATGTCTACAACATAAACCTTGGTAACCAGACTTCTTTTTTTTTTTAATGTATTTTTATTTATTTCAGAGAGGAATGGAGAGGGAGAGAGAGATAGAAAGATCAATGATGAGAGAGAATCATTGATCAGCTGCCTCCTGCACACCCCCTTCTGGGGATTGAGCCCACAACTCAGGCATGAGCCCTGACCAGGAATTGAACCCAGAATGCTTTCATCTGCAGGCCGATGCTCCATCCACTGAGCCAAACCAGCCAGGGCAATAACCAGACTTCTTCGAGCACCATCTGCACTCCATGGAATGCACTTTGAGAAATGCTGCTCATGACGAAAGGCTCTTTATGCATTTATTCATTCAATGACTGTTTATTGAGCACCCACTGCATGCCAGCCATCAGGCTAGGCCTGGGGTATGACAAGGAACAAGACAGGAATAGCCACGTTTCAATGATAAGGGCAACTGAGACGCACTTTTTTCACTGCCATTGTTCCCCATGCAAGAAAGCGTGGCAAGCTCCCGGTGTTGGTGGGTTAATTCTCCCCTCCCAGGGAGGAAGCTGAAGAGGACTGGATTCCTCCCCCGCTATGGTGGCAGGCAGAGGGCAGCTATCATATCCACCCCCTCTGTCAACAAAAACCTGCTGCAATCTTCTCTTTGCAGTGAAGACACAGTACAGGATTCAAAGAGGGACACCGGCAGTGCAGGGCTCGATGTAACCCATTAATGGCCCCTGACTGGGACCACTTACACAGCTCAGAGTCAGCCAGCGCTGTGGCGGTTTCTTCTTTAAGTGAGTCAGTTTCTGAGTCTCACTGGCTCTGCTCATCTCGGCAGGCCCCTGAGGAATGCTCAGGACTGACACATGCCGGCATTAGAGGGGAAAAAGAATTTAATTTATTGGCCACTAATCCTCCTGTGTCTCACACCCAAAGCTAGGATTTTCCTGTTCCTGCCCGAGTATCTCGGGGTGCAGGGTTTATCCACAATTAAGACAGACTGCAGTTGCTCCTCTCACCAGAAAGTTGCTCCCTTAAGCAGCCACAGATTACAAACCGGCCGCCTTCTGCCCAGGAAAGCCGGAGGATTTGGATTTGTTAGCCAAACTGACTGGGGCCTCGGCAGCCACACTCCGCTTTACACATTGAAGAGTCGATAAGACAAATATGAAAGTCCCCCTGCCATGCAGGAGCAGCGGGATTGGTGGGCGGTAGGTGGGGAGAGAGGCAGGGCTTTACTTGTGGAGATCAATTGCCCAAACTCTGTCCAGAGAAGCAAATGCCCTGTCTCGTCCCACCCACCCCCCACCCCCGGAGTGCTGACAGGAGGGGGAGCTGCGAGTGCCCTGGAGCCGGGCCCTGGGTGTCACCGGGGACAAAGCACATCTTCCCAAGCCTCTTGTAAAATGGAGGTAGTGAGCTACAAGGATGCTCCGAGCCACTGTGAGGGGTGATGTGTTAAAGAGAACAGCATTTTGCTATTATTCTTACAGTATGTGGCCACATTTCCGTTATCCCCGAGTAAGCTACCAATCAGTAGGAGGCGGTATGAGAGGTCAAGCACAGGAGAAGGTCCAGGTCACTGTTTGCAATCTGTGATTGATACTTATTGGTGGTCATGAAGTGAATTTAGTGGCTCACAGACGACTTTTTAAAAACATGAAATAGAGTAGAATGGGGAAGAAAGCATCAGAGTGCTTTGCATGTTGCATTTTTTAAGTTGCGGTGATTCAGTAGTTACATATACACATGTCATGCCTGGTTGTGTACTGGGCAGAAATGTGTGATTCTGACAGTGAGCCATCAAAAAAGTTGGAAGTCACAGAGCTCTCTTTGAGAAGAACGCAGGCTCCTCCCTGACCTCTGAGCACAGATGCCTGGGGGTGGCTTGGGTGGCTCTGGAAGTTGGTTTCTGCTGGCTCCTGGCCTCTTAGGCATGCATGGTGCAGTCCCTCTGAGGGAGGGGACACAGGTTTGGAGCCGGCAGACCTGAGTTTCAGTGCTACGACCACCACTCTCTGGCCCGGTACCATTACACAGCGTTTTAGCCTCTCAGAGCATCTGTGTCCTCACTATGTCTGTGTCCACGTCCTCTGGTCACTGGTAGTATTTGAGTTGAGGACAAGGAGAGTGCGTGAGTTGAAGACATGTGAAAGTCCCAAGGCCCAGCGGTGGCTGCCCGATTGCTGAGGCAAGCTGCCGTCTTCTGTAAACTTAGCACGGCCAGTGCGGGGCAAGCTGACCCCAGTTCCTTCCTCGGCTGCACACGACCCAGCAAGCCACCGGGCTTATCAACGGGCTATGGAGATGCCATGGCTCTCCATGAGCTCAGCTGACCCCTGGGTCCTTACTGATTTATTTAGCTAAAAGCTTTCAAAACAGTGCATTGGTTCCATAGAGGTGACTTGTGCTTACATTTGTCCTTTTGTTCCCAAGGCCATCTTCAAAGTATTAAATTTGGATTTTTGTTTGTTTGGGTGGTGGTGGTGGTGGTGGTGGTATTGTTTTAATTTGGTTCAGGCTGTGCTAATTGCTCCTAATTAAGCCAGTTAAACATCATTAGATTGCAGGAGAGGGCCCAGGATGGCCGAGTAGGTGGATGCTGCACTCACCTCCTCCCATGACCACATCAAAATTGCAGAGCAGTCAACCTGAAGAACCATCTGAAGACTCGCTGAACGGAAGTCCTATACCTAAGGATATGAAGAAGCCACGTCAAAGAGGGGCAGAGACACAAACGTGCCGGCCCCACACCCATGTGTGGCAGTTGAGAATCCGAAGGGATGTCTTAGTAGCAGAGGGTCCCCCCTGAGGAATGTCAACCTCATGCTGGGCCCTAGAAGAGGCCCCAGAACCAACACACCCAGTGGCTGGCCTCAGACCATAACAGAGCACCACTCAATTGATCCATAAGTAGCACACTCAAAGGGCGGGACTAAGCAGACCTTGTTGGGGCAAATTCCATTTCATGGGGTCAGCTCCACACAGTAGCTCATACACTGTGGTAATGGCTTATCCTCACAGCCAGCCAGCCTGAGGGTCAGCCACACTCATAGACGTGCTAGCAGCAATCAAGGCTGAACTACAGCCAGAGGGCCCACATAACCCACACAAGAGATACTCCTGGAGAGCCCGGCTCAAAGGATCAGGAAACTGTGCCACTGGACCCCACAGGACAACTACTACATACTGCGAGCAGGCCAATACTGAAGCAGATCTACCTAATACGCAGAAAAGACACAGAGAGGCAGCCAAAATGAGGAGATAAAGAAACATGACCCAAATGAAAGATGAAGACAAAACAGAAAAAAGAACTAAACAAAATGGAGGCAAACAATCTACCAGATATAGAATTCAAATCACAGGTTATAAGGATACTGAAGGAACTTAGTGAGAACTTCAACAAATACATAGCAAGCATAAAAAAGGACATAGAGCCCTAACCGGTTTGGCTCAGTGGATACAGCATCGGCCTGCAGACTGAAGGGTCCCAGGTTTGATTCCGGTCAAGGGCATGTACCTTGGTTGCGGGCACAATACCCAGTAGAGGGTGTGCAGGAGGCAGTTGATAGATGTTTCTCTCTCATCGATGTTTCTAACTCCCTATCCCTCTCCCTTCCTCTCTGTAAAAATCAATAAAATATATATTTTTAAAAAGGACATAGAACCCTTAAAAAAGAATCTATCAAAAATTAAGAATATAATAATTGAAATGAAGAATACACTAGGAGGAATTAACAGTAAATTAGATGAAACAGAGGATAGAATCTGCAATTTGGAAGACAAGGTAGCATAAAATACCCAATCAAAACAGAAAAAAAAAGAAAAGGAATTTTAAAAAATGAGGATACTTTAAGGGACTTCTGGGACAACAGAAAGCCAAACAACATCTGCATCATGGGGAATACTAGAAGAGAAGAGAGTGGGCAAGGGATTGAGAACCTATTAGAAGAAATAATAAATGAATATTTTCCCAACCTGGTGAAAGAATTAGACTCACAAGTCCAGGAAGCACAGAGAGTCTCAAATATGATGAACCCAAAGAGGTCCAGACTAAGACACATCATAATTAAAATGCTAAAGGTTAAAGACAAAGCGAGAATCTTAAATGCAGCAAGAGAGCCACACGGGCTGGGTGTTGAAGGGATTTAGAAGTACAAATTAGTAGTTACAGAATGGTTACAGGGATGTAAAGTATAGAATAGGGAATGTAGTCAATAATATTCTAATGTATGTATGGTGTCAGATGGGTACTGGATTTATCTGGGTGATCACTTAGTGGGTTGTATGATGTCTAATCACTGGTTTGTACATCCCAAGCTAATATTGTATGGCAACTGTAATTGAAAAATACAAAATTATTTAAAGTAAATAAAATAAATTAAAAAGTCAAAGGTATTAATAACAGTTACATTATTGAATCCTTATGAATCAGTCAGTCCTTATATACCTTCAGGGTAGTGGTATTATTCCTGTTTTTCTATTGGGGAAACTGAGGCTCAGTGAGTTTAGGTAGTGATAAGATCATGTGGACAGCAAGTGATAAGGCTGGGATTTGAACCCAGAGCCTTGACTGCTAAAACAACACTCCTTCCTTCCCTTCTGCTGGACAAGCAGTAGGCCATTGGTGGATTCACTGTGCCCGCCAGCCCCTGGCCCTCACTGCAGCCTTCTCTCTTCCGCAGTCCACTCTGGGCTTTGTGGCCCTGGTGCTGAGCACCCTGCACACGCTCACCTACGGCTGGACCCGCGCCTTCGAGGAAAGCCGCTACAAGTTCTACCTGCCTCCCACCTTCACGCTCACCCTGCTGGTGCCCTGCGTCGTCATCCTGGCCAAAGCCCTCCTCCTCCTGCCCTGCTTAAGCCACAGACTCTCCAAGATCCGGAGGGGCTGGGAGAAGGACAGCGCTGTCAAATTCACGCTGCCTGTGGACCACGCCCTGGACCAGAAGACGAGCCACTTGTGAGGGCTTGCAGCTGGCTCCGGACACCAGCCCCGGCAGGACAGCGCTTGCGCCTGTCAGGGCTGCTTTCGGTGTGGCGTAACTGCACAAACCGATTGGTTGAAGCTCAAATTCCTGGGACGCAAATGTATGTAGTAATATTCAGAATGACATTCACGTGTGAGTGATACATAGGTTCATATATATGTCATGTATATAACAGGATTTGCAATTATACTCACTCGCTAAAATGTTCAGGCCCTGAGATTTCCACCTGCAGATCTAAAACCGAGTGCCAGGTGTTAGAAGAACAGCAGCTCGCACAGGCATTTGCAGAGATGCACACACACTTTCTTTCTTTCTTAAAAAATATATTTTATTGATTTTTTACAGAGACGAAGGGAGAGGGATAGAGAGTTAGAAACATCGATGAGAGAGAAACATTGATCAGCTGCCTCCTGCACACCCCCCACTGGGGATGTGCCCACAACCAAGGTACATGCCCTTGACCGGAATCGAACCTGGGACCCTACAGTCCGCAGGCCGACGCTCTATCCACTGAGCCAACCGGTCAGGGCTGCACACACACTTTCAGCCCAGTGTGTGGGTTGGTCCTTGGTGGAGTCGACCCATTTGTGCCTCGAACCCCCTTTGCTGCTTCCCCAAGGCTTTTGCAGAGCTGGGCTCTAAGGTGGCAGGGCAGACAGGGTTGGGGTGGGGGATCCTGGTGCCCTGGGAACCAATTGAGGCCCTTCCTTTGCCAGGTAGGGAAGGAGAAGAAGGGATGTGGGCTAAATGGCTCCCCTAATCCGCCCTGAGCTGGGAGATTTCCCCTCAAAGCCAGGAGTCACCACGGCTGCAGAGGCACCCTCCTGTGGGCCTGGGAAGGCACCTCACTCCCTCCCGAAGGCCTAATGAGCGCGTCTTGAGAAGAAGTGGAATTTCTTTCCTCCTTGAAGCTGGTGGTGACCGGTCCTGGGACCACGGTGCCTTCTCCCTTTAGATGGTCAGCTTGAGTGTCTGCAGGAAGCCTGGGGCAGGCCCCACCCCGTCCGTGTATCGGGAGGGGACCCGAGGCTTGCTCAGAGGGCAGCCTCTCTCAGGACCACCACCACCACCCCCGTCTCCCCTCCCTCACACACACACCCAGGGGCTGCAGGGCTGTGTGTCTTCATGGAATTGGTCCTGTGGGAAACTCAGGGGTCTCTTCCAATGCCCTCTGCTGCCCTTGGGCACAGAGCCTGCCCCTGAGTGAGCACCCAGAAAGTCCCTAGTTCCTCTTAAAGGAGGAGTACATTTCAAAACAGCGGGGGCATTTTTTCCACCAAAGCTACAAACTTGAAATTTGCTGCCACAAAGCATCAGAGGCTGGACCACAGCCAGGACCACAGGACATGTGCCCTTGAGTCATATGCCACCTCTGCCCGATTCACCCTGAAACTGTGTTTACTTCCCCTGCGAACAAACAGTTCTCCCCGGAGCCTCCCCTCTCCCAGCGCACTCCTGGCTGAGCCAAGGTGTCGGTCATTTCCACACAAATCCCTAGGACACAGAGCGGGGAGGTCCCGAGGGAGACCTCAGAGAGAGGCACTGCGCTCCGCCCTGAGCGGGGAGCGGGGTCACGCCCACGTTTCTTAGGTCTCCTGGGCCAGAGGGCATCTCAGGATGGAAGAGTCCAGCCGCAAAGGCTGAGCAGGCAGTGCTGCCGGGAGAGGGCGCCCTGCCTCCCCGGGAGGCTCTGAGCTCATGTCTGCAACTCATCAGGGTCTGTTAGTGAAAAGGGGAAAAAAGCCAGTGCAAGACATCTCATTAGGCCAGCGATTGGGAAGGGGAGGTGGGGAGGGAGGGGGGCGCGCAGAGCTGGCAAAGCCTTCGCTTCCTGCAGTTGCCGCCACCCACCATTCCTTGGCTCCTAACTGGGCCCTGGCGCAGCAGCCTCAGAGGTCTCTGCGAGTAGGCGGGCGAAGCCCGGTTTCAGCACTTGCTGGGCAGCATGAGGGCCCCTGCTTCCTGCTGATGGGGAGCAGGAAGAACAAGGGCCCTGCAACCCGCCAGGCGCACCAACCCCAGTGGATATTGGCTGCCTTCCTTCTCCAAGCCTCCCTGGGCCTGGGGACTGGTCTTTATACCAAAGATGCCAACACAGCAAAGTCCAGTGCGCGCCCTCCCTTCCCGCCACATCACACCGCAGGTGCTCAGGAGGGAAAGGATGCCGAGGTGGGTGGCGGGAGGAACTGGTACAACAGAGCACCTCCCCACCCACCAACTGGATAAGCAGCTCATAGAAGGCAGGTGGCTGTGGGCTTGGGCTTGGGCCTGGCCTTGACCTGTGTCTGCTGCTCTTCCCTACCTCACCAAGCAGCAACAGCATCCCCAAGAGAGCGAGCCACTCTCAGAGCCTGGGACAGTCTGTATGCCTCTGGGTGCACAAGTGCCTGACCCAGCGTGCTCTGGGAATACTAACTGCCATGTCAGAGGTCATGTTTAAAATGTGTGCATTGAAAGAGTCATTTTTACATGTAGAGCTTGTCTAAGCAGCAGCAAAAATAAATATCTACCCTTTGAATTTCAGGCTTTTATTTCTGTCCCATCACTCACCTGCCCACTCATTCATTTCTTCATGGAGTTAGGCAACGCGCAAGGTGAGCACAGAAGGATCCGGGCTTCAGCTCACCTCTGAGGAAGGGCAGGCGGGCAGATCTGCAGCGACAGGCCAGTGAGGAGACCTGAGGATCCAGGTGACAATGTGCAGGGGAGTGAGAGGAGCACCAAACCCGCAGAGGCTGGGAAAGGTCCCTGGAGAGAGCAGTGTCTGAGCGGTGGTCCGAGGCTGCAGCCTGGGATGTGGGCTCGGGCAGCAGTGCTTCTTGAACGGGACTGTGCATGCAAGACGCTTAGGGGTCTTGCTCACACACATCCTGGTTCATTGGTAGAACGGAGGCCTGAGGCTCTGTACTTCTTTGTTTTTTAATTGAATTTACTGGGGTGACACTGATCAACAAAATTACACAGGTTACACGTGCACAATTCCACAACACATCACCCGTACACTTATTGTGTGTTCACCACCCAAGCCACGTCTCCTTCCATCACCATTTACCCGCATACCCTCCTCCCACTCCCCCTACCCACCTCCCCACCCCCACTATTATCTGTGTCCATGAGTTTTTCTTTTTTTCCCTTTTTTCTCAATCCTCCACCCTGCCATCCAGCCCCCACCAGCCATCAGCCTGCTCTCTGCCAATGGGTCTGTCTCTACTTGGCTTGATGGCTCATTTTGTTCATTAGATTCCACACAGGAGTGAAATCATATGGTGCTTGAGGCTGTGCATCTCTAATCAGCTCCCGGGTGACAGGATGGGTTTGATCTGCAGACACTGTGTAACAGGGTTTAGATGGATTCCTTTGTCGGCTGTGCTGTACTCAACAGCCCACAAGCCAGTGCACATGGTCCTCTCTGCCATGAGCCTTCCCAGGACCCTGGTGCCCTGGCTGGCCTGGAGAGCCCTGCCTCTGCACACTGCCACAGGGCTGCAGCCTGTTCTCGTGAAGGAGGGAGTAGAGGCAAGGCCATGTACCCTGATGCCCTAGGTGGCCCCACCCATGAGCCTGGGTCCACCAGCAGAACAGTCACTTCAGAGACCACCCATCATGCATCAGGCTACTCCCTGAAGCAGCCAGAACTGACTTCCTTTGCAGGGAGAGAAAAGGGAACCCATGGGCAGGAAGCAGACTAATGGCTAAAACCATTTCTTGGGAACAGTCATCAGAAAGAGGGCCTTGCCATTCTGAGCCCATAGTAACAGTTCTCCAAAGAAAGAACCGGGGCCGGGAAACAGCTCCACCTCATTGATGTCACCAGGAAGAAGAACCTTGCGCTTGGAGGTTCGTGTCCTACTCTGTGTCTTCCCACACACTACGCTGGGAGAGTTAAGTGTAAAATGAAGTGACAAAATATTTTGATGAAAAAAATCACTATTCAGGTAGCTGACATGAGAACTAAGGAGCAACCAACATAACCCATATTAGTTAAAGAGACAAATTATTATTCAGCTATTTGACGAATTAAATCTTTCCCATAAGCATGGAAGCGGCCCTTGGTCGTACAGAAGCACGCTGGGCCGGCCACTGCCCTGGACTCACAGGAGGGAGCAGAAACGCAGTCCCACCTGCCCAGCACCGACTTTTCCTAACAAATACGTTGAGAATCCCTTTCACTAACCTTCAATGAAACTCAGAAATAATGTAACCTACCAATACATATGGTTTTTTAAAAATCAATTTAAGGTCTTCATGGAAATAAAAATTAGAAATTAATTTAGTCTAATATATACTAAAAAATGAATAGTAAGTATAAGTAATGTCCTTGCAATAAATGAGCTTGTTTTAAGAGAAATACAATGATATTCAATGAAATATTATTTAGCCTCTTTAAAACTCATATTTTAAAATAAGGGTTAAAGGTGTGTGTGTGTGTGCTTGAAACTGTTGGAGCCTGGGGAGAAGTTAAGAAGAGGGAAGACCAAGAAATATCCACCGGATTTGGAAATATGGAAACTTATGGTGAGAATTTCAGGGGCGTGTTGGGGGTAAAACCCAGATTGGTAGGTGATGAGTGAGAAGGGGTGAAATGGCGACTAATTCTACCAGCTGCTGAGCTTTGCTGTGGAGTAGCGGCGAGAGGGTTGGTCACGGGAAAGCTGGAGGGGTAGGGAGTGGATGGGTTATTTTTTCCATGGTGCGGGCATGGGCATGGTTTCAGTTTCTGGAGAAGAACGAGATGGACAGGCCTGCTTGACAATGAGAGAGAATGAGCACAGGAAGCGTCAGTAAGGACCAGACCCTCTTTTCAAATTATGAGAAAAGGCTACGCACAATGAGGGGAGGGTCAAGCTCTGGTGACCTGAGTGCGGAAGCCTCTTCCTATCCTGCCTGCAGCTTTTCTTACAAAGGAGCCCGTGCCACCCTCTGAGAGTGAAGGGGAAGCGGGGAGGTTTGGCTCTGAGGACTGACAAGGGGAGGAAAGGTTAAAACAAATATTTGGAGAAAGTGAGCAGAGCGCTGACCAGAGAAACACGGAAGGGTTAGACACAAACAAACACTTGGTTATATATATATTTTTTTGGTCTAAGGTGAAACACATTAATTGTGTTTCCTGGAAAGTATGCGAAGTGGAGTTTTTATTCAGTTAAATTCTGTTGGTCCCACCAATTTCTGTAATAATTCCAGGTAGTTTGTTTTAGTTCAGTTTGATCTCTAATAGCTACTCCAAGTGCTTTGGCTTCTTTTTGTTTTCTGTATCAGGAAACGAACGAGCACAAATGGAACCTGTGGTGCACTCACCAGCTGAACAGCCCGCTGCCAGCCCTCCCGTAACATGGACGACCAACCCCGCTGCCAGCCCTCCCGTAACAATGACGACCAACCCCGCTGCCAGCCCTCCCGTAACGTGGACGACCAACCCCTTGTAAGTGCTGATTGTGCTTCTTGAGCCAGAAGCCTAGCATATTGTACCAAACACAGAACCTACCCCTGAACATTTAACTTTACTCAGCAGTTAAAACTTTTCCCCAACTAGAGAATTCACTAGGGCCTTCACTTCCTGAAGAGGCTTCCTGCACAGAGCAACTCGTTCCTGGCAAAGGACACGGTTTTCAGTGCTGAACTCTCCGATGGTAAGAGAAATCACCAGGGCAGAAAACAAGTGGGACATAAATGCACACATGCACACACGCACACTAAATAGACAAAACCGTATTCTCCTTGACTCCTGGCAGAAGCAAATTCAAGTCCTTTCTGGAGAAAAACAACGTCAGATCAGATCAACCAAACAGGGGCTCAAATCTAAAATCAACAAACCGTGGCTGAGAAATTAGCAGAAACACAAACCCCCAGGACATCAAAGAATAGTATTATCCAATATAGAATGATGCACCAAATATAAAAAGAGTAAAACATAGAGTCATAAAAACAAGCTACAAGACACTATGAAAGTGTTGTAGGCAGTGAGAATGGCACCAGGTGTTAGACCCATGGGGTCAGACTGGACCTGGGTTCAGCAAATCAGTCCTTGAGTTCTGGAGAGAATTCGAGCCAAGACCCAAACTATAGGAGAACATTTACTTAGAAAATCGCAGAGGTACAAGAAGTAATTCATAGAAGAAATGGACTGAGGAAACAAGTGGTAGAGGCAAAGGAGCTTGGGAGTGAGGACGGTAATGGTAACCCAAAGTGCCTGGGGGTGAGGGGAGGGGGAAAGGTGCAGAGGGAGAAAGCACTGGGGTCCTCAGCCCCAAGGATTTTAAGGGTGGAGACTGTAGGGGAGATTCCAGGGGAAGATCTCAATAGAACAGTCAGCAGTTTTCCAGGTGTGTCCTTTCAGGGTTATGGTTGTCACTGACTGGCACCAGGGCAGGGGGACATCAGTCAATGCAGCTGGTCCTGAGATCGTCTATAGCTAGTTTTTTGTTCTTCTGGGCCTGAAACTGAAACACAACTGAGGCATAGATGTACGTGAAGGGTGAAAGGTCAGGGGGTCCAAACCACACGCCCAGCGATTTGCTAGGGGAGAAAAGGTCACCCTGGGGATGAGGTCCTACCCTACAATTGATTGTTGCTAGGCACCTGGGACTTTCCACCGACCTTCTTTACCTGGTCCATCGTCCTTGCTCTGCTCAAGTCTGTCGAACTTCCTACCACAAAAGGACTATGTACGATGGAAATAGTACCTTCTCCCTGAGCTCAGTTAGAACATCATCTTAATACACCAAGGTTAGGGGTTCGATCCCCAATCAGGGCACATACAAGAATCAACCAACGAATGTGTTGGTGGCAGTAGGCAAGAATGGCACCAGGTGTTTAACCAGTGGTGTCAGACTGGAACTGGGTTCAGCAACCTCGGTACTTGAGTTCTGGCTAGGAGAGAATTCACAGCCAAGACTCAAACTACAAGAGAAGAGTATTTAGTAAGTTACAAAGATAGAAGAAGTAATTTGTAGAACTGGGCTTAGGAAACAAGTTATAAAGGCAAAGGAAGGACGCTTGGAGCTTAGAAGTGAGGAAGGTAAAGGGAATGTGCTGGTCCTGCTCTGGGAGGGAGAGTGCTCTGTGTCCTCTGTCCTAAGGGTGTGTTTTTTAAATTTTATTTATTTATTTATTTATTTATTTATTTATTTATTTATTTATTGTTATTGTTAATCCTCACCCAAGGATATTTTTCTATTGATCTTTAAGAGAGAGTGGAAGGGAGGGAGGAGGAAGAGAGAGAGAGAGAGAGAAACATTGATGTGAGAGAGACACATCAATTCCTTGCCTCCCACACTTGCCCTGACTGGGGTCAGGGACTGAACCTGCAATCCAGGTACATGCCCTTGACTGGGACTCAAACCCACGAGCCTTCAGTGTATGAGCCAATGCTCTAATCACTGCACAACACAGGCCAAGGCCTTAAGCGTTTTAAGGGTAGAGGTTTTAGGGGAGGTCCCAGGGAAAGATCTCTAGGATATTCAGCAGCTTTCTAGGTGTGTCCTTTCAAGGTTGTAGTCTCTATTGATTTATTGTTCGAAGCCAGGGCAGGTGCCCTGAGGTCAGCTGTGGTTTTGCTGCTTTTCTGGTCCTGGAGAGGAAAGGTCAGGGGCCTGAGTCGAATGACCAATGATATGATAGAGGAGGAAAGGTCACCCTGGCGGTGAGGTTCCACCCTACAGTTATCCGTTGATAGGCACTCAGGGCTTTCCATTCTGATGAACTTCTGTACCTGACCCATCGTCCTTGCTCTGCTCATGTCTGTCTTGCCCACCACAAATCATAAATAGGTGGGACAACAAATCAAATTAATGTCTCTCTCTCTCTAATTTTAAAAAAAAGAAAAAAAGAATTTTCAGAAATGAAAAGTTGTTGGAAACTAAAATAATTTGATGGGTCTAACAGCAGATTGTAAAAAATTAGTAATTTCAAAAAGGAGCTGAAAAAAAATTTACCCAGAATGCAAAAAAAGACAAATGGATAGAAAATATAGGACAGGTTTAAAAATCTAGAGGTTAAAATGAACGTGTCTCATATACTAATAACGAGTTCCACAGAGAAAGCAGGTGGGGAGGCCAACTTTAAGTGAAAGGCTGAGGAGTTCCCAACCAGAATGAAGCAAAACAGCAGAGTGTGCAGGCCATGTCATCAAGAGGAAGGCAAATTTACAAACTAAAACCACACAAACTAAGAAGCTCTCACAGTGGTGTGGGAGGAATTAATGGCCAGATTTCCCACGAGTGGGACTGAGGTGCTTGCGACATCTTTAGAAAATGAGTGAGATGTGGAAGAAGGTTTATTGGTGTGGAGTCACATTTCTTGGATTCCAAAGTCTCCGGTCCCTTAAGCCAGTCCTGGACGAGGTGCAGCTTGGGGGTCAGTGTCCAGAGCTTCCGTTTCATGCTGTGGCTGGGTGTGGCTCAGCATTCTGGCCAGATTAAAGTCTCTTAGTCCATGTGTGGGGTCTGTCATGGCTGGGCACCATGTGGGCACAGGGGCGAGCATCCCTCTGCCACAGGAGTCCCAAGAGGGAGAAGAGAGGGAGCCAGAATTTTTTTTGTTTGGAAGTTTATATATTTCAGTTTCTTGAGCTTTCAGTGGCCATGCCTATTCTGGCCACTGACTCACTCACAGGTGTGATTGATGGGCAAGCAGGCAGGACCTTCCCAGGTCACTCAGACCTTACTTGGCATGCGTCTAGCCTGCCTTTGTCCAGTCCCTTCCCCCATCAATCAGTGGGGAACAGACTGGAAAGTGTTCAATGCAAAACTGTATAAATGGCATCTCTATATTATCTGGTCTCCCCTTTCAGTTCTTTTCTATTAAATAATAATTAGGTTATTATAATGCCAGAGAAAAATGACAGATCATTTATAGTTGTGAAATTATAATGGATTTTTTAACAGTGTCAATGGAAATCAGAAAATAGTGGCCTAATGCAGAAAATTCATTGTCAACATAATATTGTAAATCCAGAAAAATGGATTTTTAAGAAAGAAGGGAAGATAAGCATATTTCAGATTTGATAAGAATATTTCAGATATACAAATATTTAGAATTTCCCAATAGTTCTTACCCAAAGAGCTTCTAAAAAGTATACTTCAAATAGAAGAAAATTCCTCCAGGATCAGAACAAATATCAACACAGACCTCAGGAACTATCCCTTCAAAGGAGCCACACCTTGGTTGGATTAGTGTACGGATGAATTTCTGTCCCAGGGCCGTAAACTGGATGTGGCCAGGGAAAGGAAGAAAGATAGCCTTGCCAATACGACTGTTACCCCAAGGCGACTGGGTATGCCCAAACAGCCTCTCAGGAGCAATGATAGAAACAGGGAGGGGGGAAATAGACACTAAAATAATCCAGCCAGTCACTAAGAAGCAAAAATAGGGCGGGGGTGGGGGAAAGGACCAATACCTAGAGTTGCTGCAATATATTATCTAAAATGTCCAGTTCCCGACAAAAAGTTATGAGGCATTTAAGAAACAGGAAAATATAACCCACACACCATGGACACAAAACAGGGAAATAGAAACTGCCTGTGGAAATGACCAGATACCCGATTCCGCACAAAAAAGACTTCAAAACCCCATTATAAATATGCTTAAAAACGAAGGGAAAATGAAGATATTCACAAGTAAACAAAAACTGTGACAATTAATCATTAGCATTCCTACCATAGAAGACACATAACAGAAGTTCTTCTGGCTCAGTTAAAAGGACACTACACAGTAACTCAAACCCACATGAAGAAATAACACCAGTAAAAGGTAACTACAGAGGTAAATATGGAAACATATAAGTGTATTTTTTTATTTGTAGCACCTTCTCCTATCTGATTAAAAAGATAACACATAAAACAATAATTATATATCTGGTTGATAGGTGCATAGTGTATAAAGATGTCATATCAGCAATAGCAGAACAAAGGAGGAAGAATGGAATGGAGTATAAAAAAAGCAAAGTTTTTATATATTACTGAAATTAGTTAGTATTAACACAAACTAAATTGTTATAAATTAATAAGTTAATTATAATTCCTAGGGCAACCACTAAGAAAATAATTTAAAATATATAGCAAAAGAAATTACAAGGGAATTGAAATAGTACACTAGAAAATACAGGGTGGGGCAAAAATAGGTTTACAGTTGTGAGTACACAAAACAGGAATTTATTCTTGTTTTATTACTTATTAATTATTGCATTATTTCCCATACAAACAACTGTATGTCTACTTTTGCCCTACTCTATATTTAACACAGACGAAAGAAGTAATGGAGAAAATGAAGAACAAAAAAGAAAAATTGAAAATAAATATCAGAATGGTAGACATAAATCCTACCTTATTAGTAATTACATTAAATGTAAAAATATTTAACACGCCAATGAAAAGGCAGAGATTGTCAGATGGATTTAAAAAAAGAAAAATGATCCAACTATCTAATTAGCTGCAAGAGACACACTTGAGATTCAAAGTCACAAATAGTTTTAAAGTGAAAGGATGAAAAAGACATGCTCTGCAAATAGTAACCAAAAGAGACTGGAAGGGTTATATAATAAAAGACAAATAGACTTTAACACAAAATTTGTTGCTGGAGATAAAGAACATTACATAACAATAAAAGAGTCAGCCAATCAAGAATACATAACAGTTACAAACACATATACACCTAACAAGACTCCCAAAATGCATGAAGTAAAAACTGTAAGAATTGAAGGAGTAAGTAGACAATTCAATAAGAATAGATAGAGACTTCAATAACCCATTTCAGTGATGGATAGAAAAACTCGACAAAAGATCAGTAAGGAAATAGAAGATTTGAACACTCTATACCAACTAGACTTAACTCATATCTATAAAACACTCTATCCAACTACAGCAAAATGCACATTCTTCTCACATATGCATGAAACAGTCTCCGGGATAGACCATGTATTAGGCTATAAAACAAGTCCCAATAAATTTTAAAATACTGAAACCTTAGAAAGTGTGCTCTCCACCCATAGTAGAATAAAAATAGAAATCAATAACAGAAATAAATTTTTGGAATCTGTAAATATGTGGGAAGTAAACAACATACCAATGAGTCAAAGAAATAAGAGTAATTTTAAATATTTCGAGATGAGAGAAAACAAAAACACACCATACTAAAAAACTTATAGGATGAAAGCATACTTAGAGGAAAATGAGAGCTGCCAATGCCTATATTAACAAAGAAGAAATATCTCAAACCAATAACCTTAACAAAATAGCAAAGCAAGAGGGAACCAAAGCCAGAAAAAGCAAGAAGAAGGGAAGAGTAAGGAGCAAGGTGGAAATACATGAACTAGAGAACAGAAAAACTATAAGGAAAACCAACAAGACAAAAGCTGTTTCTTTGAAAAACAAATTGAGGCCACGGAGACCAAGATAGTTGGGAGACTCGCTGCCTTCCTAAGAATTCCTGGGCCAGGGGGCTGGTGCTGGTCGCATCTTTTGCCATCGGGGCCCTCGCTGCAGCTCTGCCCCCCTTCAGCCCCTGCACCGAGTACACCACCATGATCAGCCAGGTGACACCCTACGACGGCCTAGCGCCCCTCCGAGGTGATGGGAACATACCTGGGTCCCAGGGCCCAAGCTTGCAGTGACTGAAGAACTGTGAGCACCTCACTACCCCTGTGGCCCCCAATGAAAACGTGAAAACCAAAAAGAAAACAGACAAATGGACACACCTGGGCTGACCAGGAAAAACAAGAGAGAAAACGTCAGCTACTAAAATCAGGTTGATAGCAGGGACATACTACCAACCTTACGGAAATAAAAATAATTTAAAGGGAATACTGTCAGCAATTGCATGGAAGTCACAAAGTACTGACACTGAGTAAATAAAAGAGACGGGGGGCGGGGGAGAATCTGAACAAATCTATAAAAGGTAAAAAACAAAAAATCTAAACAAACCTATAACAAGTAAAATTAGTGATAAAAACAAACAAACAAACAAACAAAAACCTCTATGAAGGAAAGAAAAGCCCCAGAGAACGTCTTCACTGGTGAATTCTACCCCATGTTTACAGAAAATTTAACAATAATCCTTCACAGAGTCTTACAAAGTATAGAAAATATGGGAACACTTCTTGTTATGGGTTGAATTATGTCGCCCTCACATTCATATGTTGAAGTTCTAAACCCCAGTGTCTCAGAATGTGGCCTGATTTGGAGACAGGGTCTTTACAGTGTTACTGAGAGCTCATTAGGGTGGGCCTTAATGCAATACATCCTCACAAAAAGGAAAAACCTGGTGTGGCTCAGTGGTTGGGCATTGACCTACAAACCAGGAGGTCACAGTTTGATTCCTAGTCAGGGCACATACCTGGGTTGTGAGCTCAATCCCCAGTGTGGGGCATGCAGGAGGCAGCCGATCATTGATTCTCTCTCATCATTGTGTTTCTATCTCTATTTCCATCTCTCTTCCTCTTTCTGAAATCAATAAAAATATATATTAAAAAAAAGAGGGAGGCAGAATCTGGACACAGAAATATACATAGAAAAAGCATGATGTGAATAGACATGAGAAGATGGTCATCTACAGGTCAGGAAGAGAAACCTGGAATAGATCCTTCTCTCACAGGCCTCAGAAGGAGCCAACCCTGCTGTCCCTTTGATATTGGACATCTGGCCTCCAGAAATATGAGACAATAAATATCTATTATCTAAACCACCCATTGTGTGCTACTGTTATGGCAGCCCTATCAAGCTAATATACTCTCAATTCATTCTATGCAGCCAGTATCAAGATACCAAGATCAAACAAAGACATTAGAAGAAAAGAAAACTACAGGTCAATGTCATTTACGAATACACAACAAAAATCCTCAATAAAATACTAGAAAATTAAATCCATTTTCAATATTCATATTAAATATAACATAAAAGTTTTATACAGCATAACCAAGTGGAAAATCAATGTAGCATGCCATATTCATAGACTATGGGACAAAAATCACACAACTATCTCACTAGATGTTAAAAAAAAGTGCACATCACAAAGCCTGACACGCTTTCACGAGAAAAACACACAACAAGTAGGAATAGCCCATAGCTAACATAGTTGATGGTGGAAGACTGGGCACTTTTCTCCTAAGATCAGGAGGCAGAGCATGTCCACTCTCACCAACAACGTGCTGGAGTTCTATCCAGGACAAATAGGCAAGGAAAAAATTAATAAGGCATCCAGATTGGAAAGGGACAAATAAAACTATCTCTGTACACAGATGACCTGAATCTATATATAGAAAATCCTAAGGATCCTATTAACAATTACCGCTAACAAATGACTTCATTACGGTTACAGGATATAAGTTTAATATACAAAACTCAGGTCTACATCTATGTTCTAACAATGAAAAATACAAAATTGATAATAAAAATATTTTCATTAAAACTAACATTAAAAAGGCTAAAATACTCAAGAATAGATGTAACACAATGGTGTAAGTACACTGAAAACTATAAAACATCATCAAAAAATGAAGGCATAAGTAAAGAGAAAGACACCTGTCTTTAGGATTGGAACTTAATATTGTTAAGGTGACATTATTTCCCAAGTTGACCTACAGATTCAATCCATTCTCAATCAAAATTCCATCTGGTTTTTGTTCTTGTATTTTGTTTTGCAGAAGTTGACAAGCACATCCTAAAATTCACATAGAAAGGCAAATACAGAATAGACAAAATGATTTTCAAAAAGAACAAAGAACAAAGTTGAAGGACTCACACTTCCCAAATTTAAAACTTACTATAAAGATGCAGGAAATAAGACTGGCATAAGAATAGACACATAGGTCAATGGAATAGAATTTAGAGTCTAGAAATAAGCCTGTGCACCCATGGTCAATTGGTTTTCAACAAGGGTGCCAACTGAATAGTGAAAGAATAGACATTTCAATAAAGATGCAAGGATAGCTATATAGTCACATGCAAAAGAAAAAAGTTAGACCTCTACCTCACACCATATATAAAAATTAACTCAAATGGATCAAAGATCTACATGTAAGAGCTAAAACTATAAAACTCTTACATAGATGTGAATCTTCATGGCCATGGATTAGGCAATGATTTCTTAGATATGGCACATGAAGCACGCACAACAAAAGACAAAATAGACTAATTGAACTTCATCAAAATTAAAAGCATTTGTGCTTCAAAGGACACCACCAAGAAATAAAAAGACAACTCCAGGATGGATGGAAATATTGTAAATCATTTATCTGATGAGAATTTATATAAAGACTATATAAAGAACTCTTACAACCTAAAATAAAAAGATAAATAACCTAATTTTCAATGGGCAATGGCTCTGAATAGATATATATCCAAAAAAGATATAAAATTATCCAAGAAGCACATGAAAAGAGACTTAACATTTTTAGTTATTAGGGAAATGCAAATCAAAATCAAAATGAGATGCCATTTTACACCCACTAGGAAAGCTATAATCAAATAAAAAAATGTGTTGGCAAAGATGTGAAGTTGGAGCCCTCATACACTGCTGAAATGTAAAGTGTTACAACCACTTTGGAAAACAATCTGGCAGAATCTCAAAAAGTTAAACATAAAATCCAGCAAATCCAGTACGAGGTATATACTCAACAGCATTGAAAAACATATGCTCATACAGAAACATGTGCACGAATGTTCATAGCAACATTATTTATATGAGCAAAAAAGTGGAAATCACCCGAATGTTGGTCAACTGATGGTTGAATAAAGGCTACAGCAGTTGCCAGGGGAAACAGAAGGAAGCGGCAGTCCACCTGACAGAGCTAAGAATTTCAAACAGCCAAGGCAGTGGGGTCAGCCAGCGGGCCTATGGGAGATGGGCCAGGTCCGTGGGGAACTGGTCACTTGCTGGTGAGGACAAAGGGCAATGTCTGAGGGGCCAGCAAAGACTGGGCCTGAGAAACCCTGAGACTGACCAGCCCAGCTCCAGTCTATGACAAACCCAGAAGAGGGTGCTCTAAAGTTGTGATATTAGAACAATTCTGAAATTATACCTCCTTTCTAAAGGTTCAGGAAACCTCATATTATTAAACACTAGAGGCCTGGTGCATAAAATTCATGCACTTGGGGAGGGGTTGTCCCTCAGCCCAGCCTGCATCCTCTCCAATCTGGAACCCCTTGAGGGATGTCCGACTGCCCGCTTAGGCCCAATCCCTGTGGGCAGTGGGACATCCTTCTCACAATCCAGGACTGCTGGCTCCCAACCACTCACCTGCCTGCCTGCCTGATTGCCCATAACAGCTTCTGCTTGCCAGCCTGATCACCCCCTAACCACGCCCCTGCTGGCCTGATCAACACATAACTGTGCCCCTGCCAGCCTGATTAACCCCAACTGCCTTCCCTCCCCTGCTAGCCCAATCGCCCCCCACTTCACTGTATTACTGGCCTGGTCGCCCCCAATGGCCCTCCCCTGCAGGCCTGGTTGGCCCTAATGGCCCTCCCCTGCAAACCCTCTTGTGGCAGCCATCTTGTGTCCACATGGGAGCAGCCATCTTTGACCACACGGTCAATTTGCATACTGGTCATGAGTAATTAGCATATCCGGTCATGACTGTGAGAGTGTCATGACCAATTTGCATATTTCCTTTTTATTAATATAGATAAGTAACAGAAGTCAAACCCTGCATCACCGTTTAAAGAAAAATAAGGATCAAATAGCAAGTCACAGAGGTGAAAACCATCACTGAGCATTTCGGATTGGCCAAGGAAGGAGGGAGATGGAATGGGAGCCCACAGCTTAAAGGAGAGCTAACAGATATTCAAAAAAGAAAAGTAAAAGCAGGCAAAGCTAAGTTGTATTTCAGAATGGATGACATTGCAGCAAAGAAAATAAAGAGGTGATTGGCACAGAGTCAGGCTGGAGGAGGGCAGGCACCGTGTGTGGGACAGCTCACAGGCTGGCGACCACGGTCAGCCTCTGATCTCCTTACCCTGTGCGTGTTCAATGCTGCTCATGTTTTAATTAATTTGCTTTTCATTTGGTTTTATGCTACATACACGTGTGTGCCTAATTACCACCCAGTTGTTTTTTTAAAGAAAAGAATGTTCTTAGTATTATTCATAATGGCCCAAACTGGAAGCAACCCATTATCACTCAGCAATGAAAAGAAACCTATTGCTCCAGTGAAACTTAGAGACACGATACAGAGGGAACGGAGCAGGTAGCAAAAAACAATTAGCTGTGCGATACCAAGCAAAACTAACAACACATTGTTCAGGGATACATACACACATTTGTGGTTTTTAAAACCACATTTTTAAAAAGCAAGCAAATGATAAACCCCAAATTCAAGATGCTAGTATTTCCGGAGAAGCAATGAGGATGGACTTTTCTCGTAAGTTGGTTTTCTCCTAAGTTGCATGGAATGTAACAGTATGCTTTGCGGCCTGGCTGGGTGGTTCACTTGGTTGGAGCATCATCCCTTGCATCATCCCCAGTAAAGGCACAGACCCAGGTTTCAGGTTCGATCCACCGTTAGGGCCCATATAGGTAGCAACCAATTGATGTTTCTCTCTCACATCAATGTTTCTCTCTCTCTCCCTTCCTCTCTCTCAAATAATTTTTTTGAAAACAAATAAAGCAGTGTACTTTTCATTATTTTGTTTCACAATTTACAAATATGTTTTTATAATGCCTGACCAGCCTGGCTCAGTGGTTGAGCATTGAGCTCTGAACCAGGAGATCACAATTTGATTCCAGATCAATTCCTGATCAGAGCACATGCCCAGGTTGTGAGCTCAATCCTCAGGGTGTACAGGAGGCAGCTGATCAATGATTCTCTCTTATCATTGATGTTTCTATCTTTCTCTCCCTCTCTTCTTCTCTGCAATCAATACAAATATATTTTTAAAATATACGTTTTTATATTAAGAATTTTATCATGCCCTGACTGATTTGGCTCAGTAGATAGAGTGTCAGCCTGCAGACTGAAGGGTTCCAGGTTCGATTACAGTCAAGGGCATGTACCATGATTGCGGGCACATCTCCTGTAGGGAGTGTGCAGGAGGCAGCTAATCGATGTTTCTCTCTCACTGATGTTTCTAATTCTTTATCCCTCTCCCTTCTCCTCTGTAAAAAAACAATAAAATATATTTTAAAAAGAATTTTATCAGATCTGTATGTAAAACATTTTAAAATTAAACATATTACTCCCATTGATTAGCCATTATTCATTCAGTCAATCACTCAACAAATAGTTACTGTGTGCCCACTATATGCAGACCCTGGGCTAGGGTCTAGGAGAGAGCAGTGAACAGGACCCACAGCGCTGCTTCCCTCTGTAGCTCACAACCTCCTGAGGCTTATGTCACTGGGGATGGTGCTAAGTGTGAACAGGAAGTAAGAGCCGGAAGAATCTGCAATGAGAACAATCAGTTTCAGGATACCTGAAAGGTACCTTCTTGATACAACCTGAAGGAGGTAATTTTAAAATTAATATAATTAAGCAGCCAACAGGAGACAGCAGATAGGCACTCCAAGACAGCAGCTCCCAACACAGCCACTTCAGTTCCAATTGTCTTAAAAATCTCTCTCTCACACACACACACATACACACACACACACACATATATACACATGCAAACACACATACACACACACATTATTCTGAGTGTATGTCCTCTCTACATTTCTGTGTTGGGATTGTCTGTCCTTTCTGTACTACCAGTGATGGCAGATGGTGTTGGGCTTTGTTACTTACATAGGGAAGTATGAATCTGTTTGTTGGCTTGTTTTTTTTTTAATTGATTGATTTTAGAGAGAGAGGAAGGCAAAGAGAGAGCGAGGGAGAGGAGGGGAGAGAAAGAGAGAAGAAGGAAGAAGAGGAGGAGGTGAAAGTGGAAAAGGAGGAGGAGGAGGAGGAGAAACATTGATTTGTGTCTCCATTTATTCATGCATTCATTGGTTGATTCTTGTATGTGCCTTGATTGAGGATTGAACCCACAACCTTGGTGTATTGGGACAATGCTCTAACCAACTGAGCTACCCGGCCAGAGTTGGATTTGTTTTTAATGCACTTACTTATTAAATAAAGAGCTGGCAAATCCACATCAATTTCTAAGATTTCAGTTATTTATTATTTAAATCTCAGAGTCTGAGAACTGGGGTCCAGAGTCAGGCTGAGACCCAACACTCTTCTTGAAAGAGAATGTAGGCAGATCGAGCTCACTTTCCATAACAAATCACCAGCAGGATGAAGCGGTGGGGAAGGACTTGCTTGAGTTCGAAGGGCCTGGGCTCATTTCCCAGTGCAGCTCTGCCCCAGTCAGCGGAGTGGCCCTGGCCAAGTTACGCAGGTTATCTTAGGCTCAGCAAATGACACCTAAGTGACAGATAAGAGAGATAATATGTGTTAAGGAAGATGATGCATGGCAATGGTAATTCTGTGTTGCTCCACCCCTGCTACATACTAGCTCAAAGCAGCAGTGTGTGTATGTGTGTGTGCGTATGCCTGGACATAAGATTACAAATACATCTACTCTTGCAAGATGCCTCCTACTGTAGAATCAACCTGTAAGAGGTTTTAGCTGAAGTTCTGGGATCCTCTGAGTGGAGTATGCTGTATTCAAGGCCAAATGCTTAATCAGAGAGTCACTGACTCATTCTGTGGGCCAAGGTAGCAGCCAAGCACCCTCATTTTAGTTCACTTTCACTATATCTGCTACTTCCAGATGGTGCATGAACCTATTTTCTTTATATCAGTGTTTTCTTCAAATCAACTCACATTTTTCTTTGAATACATTAATTTTTCAAGTGCACCTTGTGGAAGCAGCACCGCACAGAGCTTAAGAACAATGTCTAGAGCCAAATAGCCAGGTTTCAGCACTGATTCCACCACTTTCTAACCTGATTTAACCCCTCATGGCTCAGTTTCCCCATCTATAAAAGAAGATTAAAGCCCTAGCCAGTTTGGCTCAGTGGATATAGTGTTGGTCTGTGGACCAAAGGGTCCTGGGTTTGATTCTGAACATACATTGGTTGCAGGTTCTTCAGCCATGGTCAGAGTGTGTACAGAAAGCAACCAATCACGTGGACCCCAAAGCCTCTGCGCTAACCACTGTGTAACTGTGCCCATAGGATTCCCAGAGACCTCCATGGGTCACTGGGTTTGTGTAGTTTTGATTTAGGTGTTTATGTCTGTATCTCTCCCACATCAGTGTTTCTCTCTGTCTCTCCCTATCCCACCCACTCTCTCTAAAAATCAATGAAAAAATATTCTTGGGTGAGGATTAACAAAAAAAGAGGATGGCAATTCTTGTTACAGACAGAGGTTTATAATCAGATTATGGGACTCATAGAAGTTTCTCTTTGCAAAGTGTTTTAAACAGGCTTTCCACAGAGTAAGTGTTACATGTTTGCTAAACAAATACCCCTACTGTAAATGGAAAGCCAGAATTACTTGCCATCAAAATCTTAAAACAAATAAAACCTTAAAATAAATAAAACAAAGTGGTGTAATTAAATCCTAGCTATATATTGACCTGCTAACATGCTTTGAGGTAGCCCTGGTCTCTCTTTGAAAGTATAAAACAGAGCCCAGTTGGCATGGCTCAGTGGTTGAGCATTGGCCTATGAACCAGGGGCTCACCGCTGGATTCCCTGGTCACAGGCTTGATCGCACTAGGGGCATGAAGGAGGCAGCCAACTGACATTTCTCTTTGGTCGATGTGTCTATTTCTCTATCCTTCTCTCCTCTCTCTAAAATCAGTGAAATATATACTTAACTAGAGGCCCGGTGCATGGATTTGTGCACCAGGTCCCTCGTCCTGGCCTGTGCCTTCTTGCAATCTGGGACCCCTCAGGGGATGTCGGAGACCCAGTGCACAGATTTGGCCCAATCCCCACAGGCCAGGCCGAGGGACACCACCAGTGTACGAATTCATGCGCTGGGCTTCTAGTATGCACATAAGATCTTTGGTTAATCTCTTCCTGCCCTCCCTCCTTCCTCCTTCCCTCTGAGATTCATCAGTCTGTTTCATGTTTCCATGCCTGTGCATTGAGCGTCTACTCCCTGGTGGTCAGTGCATATCATAGCAACCGGTTGAACAGTCAAATGGTCACTTAAGCTTTTATATATCCTATCTAATAAGAGAGTAATATGCAAATTAACTGTCACTCCAAAACAAATATGGCGGCACCCATAGTGGTGGGGCAGGACGCTGGCGCCATCACCCTGGCAACATGAGCCAAGTAGGCATTGCCTTGGCAACCTGTGAGCAGGTCATGCTGCCCTGGAGCAGGCAAGCACTGCCAGCAGGCAGCCTCCAGCAGGGCCTACTCCGCGGTCGCCAGGGCGATCAGGAGCCCCCAGCAGACAGACACACACACATACACAGGGCGACTGCTCCGAGCCTCAGATGCAGCTGGGGGCAGGCTCCCAGCAGGGACACACATACACACACACACATACACATGGGGTGCCTGCTCCCAGACTCTGATGCAGCTGGCGCAGGCCCCCAGTGGGGAGACACACACACACACACACACACACACACACAAACACACGGTGCCTGCCAGACTGTGGCCAACAGTAGGACACCCACTGAGGGGTCCCAGACTGTGAGAGGGGGCAGGCTGAGCTGAGGGACCTCCTCCCTCCCCCCACCCATGCATGAATTTCATGCACCAGGCCTCTAGTATAGATTATATTTATACTAGGAGCCCGGTGCAGTGCACAATATATTGTGCATTCGGGGGTCCCTCAGCCCGGCCTGTACCTTCTCACAGTCTGGGACCCTTCGGGGGATGTCCACCTGCTGGCATGCCTGGCCAGCCTGGGTGAGGGGCTGATGGCTGTTTGCAGGCTGGCCAAGCCCGCCCCACCCACCCCACCCACCTAGCCTCCTGCACTGCACCCGCCTCCGTGGCTGCCAGCCTCCATCTTGACTGAGTTAATTTGCATACAGCTGCTCTGATTGGCTGGTGGGCATGGCTTGGCTGGTGGGCATGGCTTAGGCATCCTGGAGAAACGGTCAATTTCAATATTACGCTTTTATTAGAGTAGATATATATCACAGAGAGGAGAGAATGAGGCTAAGAAATCTCAAAGACAGGGCAACACCAAGCTGTGGCCTCCTCACTCAAGCAGAAGACCTGAAGGAAAAGTGAAGCAAACGTCCCACTGTGCTACCACCTGGAATCAGCCAGGCCTACCAAGAGTGTATGCTCTGGAAAGTTCCAGAATAACCATTAAGATGTAGAAAGTCGGGAAAGTGAGAGGTGTCCTGAGCAGCACATATAAATGGAAATGTGACCTGCATTCCCATGTGGGTTCATTCATCAGACACTCTGCATCAGAAGTGAAATATCTAACATGGACAGGTTGGCGCTGACTCAGAGAATCTGTTTTCCTTTTGAATTGCAGTTTCATCGCACCAGGTGCTGCTGGTGGGATTGTCACTTGCTGAGCCGCCTCTCCGTCCTCTCGGGTGACTCAGCACTTCCCCACTTGTGATTCCAGGTGACAACCTACTGCCCACTTGCCTTCCACTCTCTTTTGTGGGCAGAGCTGGCCTAGTTTTCATGTGTTGATTTTTTTAAGCACCAGTGTCATCGGAGATGGATGGCTAGCACAGTGGGCAATAGACTTGGGATCGTGGCGCTCTGAGCCTCCCGTTTTGTGTCATGTCCACCTCGGTGCCTGATGGACAGGAGCACAGGATGGCCCTGCGTCCCTCCCTGAGAGGAGGAGGGCGATTTTGGAGGGCAGAGCTCCAGCCCTGGAGGCGGGGCCACAGATATCAGCACACAGCTCTGCACCATCAGTCCCGCAGAACAACAAAAGTGGGAAGAGAGGATTTAAAAATAACCCAAACTTCATACCTGAGGGAACCGGGAACGGGCTCCGTGTTTGACAACGGGACTAAAGCTTGGAAACCGAAGTCCTGGGAAGTCCAGAGAACAAGGCCTGCTTGGCTGGATGAAGAAGTGGCCACAGCTCCCAGGAGCACAGCTCAGACACTCGAATGGGCTCCTGGCACCATCAGCCGTCCTGCTGCTCATGCGACACAGCAATGGTCTCAACCCTCAGGCTCACTCTCCCTCTGAGCTGCAACCTTTTCTCCCTCGAACGCTGGGATCCCAGGAAGCCTCCCTGCGTAACCAGGCCCAAGTCTAGGTTCCCCCTGCCCCTCAGCCTTCAGAACCAGCAGTGCCCTGCTGCCTGGTGCAAAGGGGTGTGCATCCAGCCATGACAAGAGCCATGCCCCTCGTTGAGTTGCACTTGGGGTGGCACAGTGTTGAGCACTGGACAGACTCCTGGTAGTCAGTCCTGACCACACCATGCACCAGACCCCTCGGCCTAATTTCACCGAGAAGGAACATGGACTCAAAGTCAACTACCTGGACCCCAGAGCCTCCACGATAACCACTGTGTCACTGTGCCCTTAGGACCCCGAAGACACCTCTGTGGGTCACTGGCTTTGTGTGGTTTTGATGTAGGTGTTTATTGTCCGGTCACCTCCACCCTGAAATGCTGCCACTACGCAGAGAGACTGGTGGAATCAGCCTCTGTTCACTTTATACTCTGTGCATCTTTTTTTTCTGTTTTTGCCATCTAACAACTAAATTACTTTTGTGTTTAGAACTTAAATACATGTTCATGGATAACAAGAAGAAATAAATATACCACAGGTGTTTGCCAGTAAAATGTTATGGTTGACAATTTTCTAAAGCATTTAACCCAGCCCTGATAGTCCGGGTCGGTTGGTTGGAGTGTCGTCTTTTCCCAAAAGAGTCGTGGTTTCGACTTCCAGTCAGGGTTCATGCTCAGGATGCAGGTTTGTTCCCTGGTCAGGGTGCAAATAGGAGACAACTGATAGATGTTTCTCTCTCTCACGGTTTCTCTCTCTCTCTTTCTCTCTCTCCCCCTCCCCCTCTATCTAAAATTGATTTTAAAAAGGTATCCTCATTGCATCAGATATTCTTCTACAGGTTGCTGGTTTTCTGGAATTTATATAAAGCACTTATATAACACAGCTGAGCCCAAATTGCCTGAGGAGATCATCCCAGCCTGAGAGCTAGGATCACAGTTTCTGTTTCTCTGATGTTCTCTCCCCGTCCTGACACGGAGCTGGGTATGCACTCTCTGTTCAAAATGTATTTGTTGACTGGAGTTGGCGGGTGTGGAAGGCTGGGACAGAAAAGACACAGGAAGTGTGGACCTGCTGTTGAGGACCTGACATAACGGGAGACAGGAAAGATCCTGTGAGGGAAAAGCCCCACCAACAATTACCGAGACTTTGCTCCAAGGTCCTGGAGACACCTGCGCACGCCCCAAAGAAGCTCTCCGAGCTGAGCTACACGGCCCGATAAAGGTCTTGCTTCGACACATGATTTGTGGCAGTAAAAGCAAGGAAGGAATCTCCAGGCAGTTAAGGTCACTTTGTACTGAGACTGATGGCACGCTGTCAGGTGAAGGCGGTTCATAGTTACGGAGTCTTTCCCTTCCAATGATTTTATGTGTAGTAGATGTTATAGACGGCCTGGATTTGACTAAATATTTTACTTTTAAGAATTTACCAAAAAATGAATAAATTAAAAAGCCCTAGCCATTTTGGCTCAGTGACTAGAGCGTCGGCCTGCAGACTGAAGGATCCCGGGTTCGATTCTGTCAAGGGTATGTATGTTGGTTGCAGGCTCCGCCCCTGGTCAGGGCTCATGAAGGAGGCAACCAAAGGATGTGTTGCTCTCACATCGATGTTTCTCTCTGCCTTCCCCTCTCTCTTCTACTCTCCCTAAAAATCAATGGAAAAATATCCTCAGGTGAGGATTAACAAAAAAACACACAAAACAACAACAACAAAACCCCCACAAAAAACAAAATAAAGAATTTAGTAAAACGTGCAAACAAATGTGTATCTCTTATCAAAGGAAGCCTGAGGAAATTCGCAGTACTGATGACTGTGGTGTGCTCTTTTGTATATCAATGCTCTGATCTGGTCTCCACAACCCTGAGTAGATATTATGCCCCCTCCTTCCAGGGAGGAACCCAATGCTCAGACAGGTCAATATGCCTGCGGTCCCTGCAGCCAGTGCTGCACAGTGTAGGAGCAGAATCTTAGTTTTCTTCACACCCTGCAGACATTCAAGCCTAACCTCACGGTTTTTGAGAGCATCGTTAGTCAGATATATATTTGGTAAGAGGTCAAATACATTTGAAAACAAGGAAAATCTCAAGTTTTGTTCAGAAAAACAAAGGGGAGTAGGACCTTGAAGATCTGTACAGGGGAAGTGACATTTATTCAAAGAATTAGGAATCTTTTGATTAGCTGAGTTTTTCAATACACATGTGACATGCAGCTGTGCTGATTATGACGGAAACTGGTTTCCTCAAAATCCTTTCTAGGAAGCAATAAGCTTCTCTTTGCTCCTGAAAAAGAGGGCTGGATTTAGACCACTGTTTTGCTTGCTTTGTTTTGTTTTAAGAAAAATAGCATTGCTCTCACTTAAATGATGGAGAGGCAGTGTGGGGGGAAAGGTAAGGGGGAGGAAGGCAGTGTCTGGGGTGACGGCATGTTCTGTAAGATACAGATTGAGGTACAGTGTATACACTTATTAAAATGTCACTTAAGGTCTTTGCAGCTTCCTGTGTGTAAATTCCCTTAATTAATTAATTATTTTTTAAATAACATGTTATTGGCTTAAGGAAGTCCTGTCCTCCCACCCCACCCCCACCCCCAGCCCACACAGGGTCCGTAGCAGGAGCATCATTAGTGTTGGGCTAAGAAAGGAGGGCCTACTCCTCTAGGGCCTAAGGGCCACACCCGAAGTGGGGGCTGCAAATAGCTAGAATGCTCGTTTGTTGTCTCTGGGGTTAGGGGGCTTTAATTTTTTTGAAAGAAGGAAGGAAGGAAGGAAAGGATGGAGGGAGGGAGATTTCTAGTTGAACATAACAGACACCATATTTACTTTATCATCTCCTCTGGAAACGCCTCTAAAAATGAGAGTGAAGGGATAATCCTATCTAATGAAAAGCTAATATGCAAATCAACCCAATGGTGGAACACGGTCGCTATGATGCGTACTGGCCACCAGGAAGGCAGACTCTCCTTGGAGGATCTGCTCCCTGGTGGTCAGTGCGTTCCCACAGGGAGCCAGGCTCACAGCTGGCAAGCACAGTGGCAGTGGTAGTGGCAGCGCTAAGGATGTCCAACTGATGGCTGAGGGCTCCTGGACTGCAAGAGGGTGCAAGCTGGGCTGAGGGACCCCCTCCCCCCCAAGTGCATGGATTTGTGCACCGGAACTCTAGTTAGGTATAAACTCATGAAAACAAAGAGACCAGGAGGGAAGACATCAGGGACAAGAGAGCTCATCCCATTTTTTAGGATGGAAAGTGGACAGAGGAGCAGGAATTGCCCGAGCAGATCTGAGCAAGCTCCACTGAAGTGCTGACAGAAAGTGGCATCCCTAAGGAGCTGACTCCTTTCTGCTTCTGATCCTGGGAGCCCAGGCCAGTCCCTGGTAGGGACTGGAAATTTATTCCCGGGGCTCTGGGACCTGGAACAGCCTGCAAGAGCAGGTCCCACCCAAGCACAGAGCACTTGCAAGGAGCTTTGGATATCTCCTGCTTAAATATAAATGGAGAGACATTTGAGGATGCCTGTACCATGTAAAAAAAAAAAACAACTCAAAGAGAACCCAGAGGAGGCAAAGACAAGGCAAGGGGCAGAACAAAATACTTAAAAATTTCTCCCAACATTTGTAGGGAGAAAAGGGAAGATATTCCACCGATAAAATAAGAAAAAGATATTGTGGATAAGAAATAAAGAAATGGAAAAAAATTTGAAAATATAATAGCAAAAACATTTAAAAAGCAATAGGAAAATAGAGAGATAAAACTTAGTAAATTTCCCAGAAAGGAAAAGCGGAGGACAAAAGATAGGACTGAAGGGAACAAGCCAGGAAACCCAATACCTGGTGAGCAGGAATGCCAGCGGGAACAGTGGGAACAGCAGAGAGAGCATGAAGAACCTGTACAAGAAAATTCCCCACCGAGGAGGGCCCACTGAACCCCCAGCTCAAAGGCTGGAAACGCGCCCTCACACCCACACAGACCTCTGTTGACCAGGTCCTGGCATGTGCCGGGCAGCGGCGCAAAGGCGAGACTCGACCCCCGCGCGGCCCGCGAGCTCGGGGAGAGCCCATCTTGCGGGAAGGGGGACACAGGGCCATGGAGGCCCGTGGGGGAGTGCAGGGCGCGCAGGCACCCACAGGAGCCCGCAGAGGGGTCTGTGGCCATGAGGGGGCCGTAGAGGGGATGGGGAAAGATCTCCGCATCCGGTAACCCCTGATGCTGCCTCCCAACCTGAAGGCGAGTCTGGGGGCGAGAGCTCGGAGGCCGGGGGTGCACCTCGGAGGAGCTGCGGGAGGGTGCGCGGTCAGAAGGCTGGAGGGGAAGCCGAGAACTCCGGGTGCCGTGCGGAGTGCACCGCGTCCAGCCGCAACGGGGCACACGCGGTTCTAAACGGAGGGACACGGTCAGGCTGGCCGCGGGCGGGAGGGGTAGCTGGTGGGTGAGTCCGCAGGGCGCGGGTCCGTGAGGACGCGGGAGAGGGCGCCTCGAAGGCCAAGGTGAGAAATGGGGAGGCCCCAGCCACCTGCGCCCCGGCCGCGCCAGCGCCGAGCTGTGCACAGTCTCACCAGCCCGCCGCCCCACGGCTGGGTTGCAATGCCCAGGTAACCTAGGAACAGACTCGGGGCTTTACAAACCAGGCAGAGGGCTCGCGGCACTGCCCGCTCGGGGTGGGACACCCCGCCTTGCAAGGGGAGCCCTGAGGCGGGGCCCAAGGGCAAGGGCTGCGCTCTGACATCACAGGTTGGGTCGGGAAGGAGTCCGTTCAGGCATCTGGGCTCTGCCAAAAGCAGTTACCATAACGCCATGTGCTTGGGCGCCTCGGACAAAGGGTCTATTCGCACTTGCTTGCCGCCTTGCGATCCCCAGGCTTTCAAAATGTGATTTTTCCACAAGTAAGCAGGAGCATCTTCCAAAGCGTGGACACGCCTTAGGTGCTCATTTTAAAAGTAAGGAAGGGTAGAGAGGTCTAGACAAGGGCCGGCGGGCCGCCTGGCAGGTGATGGCCCTCCCTCCCCACCAGCATTGAGAAGGGGCCGGGCAGCCTCTGCTGACACCTGGTGGCCACAGCAGGCAGCCCGCCGCGTCCGGAGCAGGTTAACCTCCCCTGACCTGCTCCCTGGACGCCCAGTCTGTGTCATGAATATCGGCGGAAACCGCAGGGAAGGTGTTTCACCAGAATGGGAGGAAGAGCCGCTCCACGCGATCGACAGGCTAATAGCCAGGCATTAATCAACACCAATTAAAGAAGCCTAGGCAGGTCTCTAGAAATTCAAATGGCAAAACCTGCCTTGGAGGGATTTTTCTTCTCAAGATTGTATCTGTTTGAACAGCCTCTGAATCTACCTCTGTGTCCATTCGTTCTCCCATCTCCGCCCCACTCCAGTTTAAAGCAAGTTACGCCCAGAGAATAGAAAAAGGGAAGGCTTTGTTCTTCCTAAAAATTTAAATTGTGCTACTGTTGTTAATGAGCTCAGCCCTAATCGGCAACAGTTCCAACCAGAAGAAAGGAGGCATGTGTAAGAAACATCCGCCAGGTGGCGTACTAGGGGCTGTTTGCCCCAGGAAAGAGAATGGAAAGGACTGATTCTTGGAGAATAAAACATGAGTCCGTGCCCTGGTCCCAAGAACATCGCTGGGCTCCGTCGTTGAAGCGGACAGGGGAGCAGAGAGAATGGGCCCGCGGCAGGGCACACCTGCCTCCTAGGAGAAGACCTGGCTCCATGCCAGCCTTTGAAGTGGGAACCCCTCATTGTGGGACTAAACTCCCTCCGTGTAACAGGATGAATAGTTCTTTGAAATGGCAGCGAGACCCTTGCCCCCAAAATAGAGTATGTATGTGCCAGGCACCGAGGTAGGTCATCTTATGGAAGCCTCAGGGCAGTTCTGTGAGGTCAGTGTTGTCCCTGATCAGCAGAGAAGAAACTGAGGCTCCGGAGGCTGAGGGGCCTGCCCAAGGTCACACCTCGAAGCTAGTAACAGCGCCAGCGTTTTTCCAGGCCAGGCAGGCTGACTTCAAAGCCAGTGCTCTTTACTCCTCCTCACGTTTGCCTAAAGCAAACACCGGGAGATAAATAATTCCAATACATGCAAAAAGGCACCATTTGCCGCTTTCAATTTGTATAATTTTAAATGTCACCATGAGTTCACTTCTAGGTCACTTTTAAAACAGGCAACTTTGCTTGAAGGCAAGTGGGGTGGGGGGGAAGGGGGGGTGCCTGCTGTAATTTGTATGGTTGCAGGAACCACCGTTCAGTTTTCTACTCAGCTTTCCAGGGACTGTTCAAACAGCACAATGACAGCCTGGAACACTGCCTTGCCTCTTGTGAAGACCATGTAGCATTTTTCCAGCTGGTAGGAAAGCGGTGGAGGAGGCACAGGATCGCCCCAGGCAGAAGGAGGAACTGTAGGCAGAGAACTGTCAGCTGCATGAATGTGCAGATGTGGCAGCAACCACATTCAGGCCAATAGAAACAAACTGTTAACAAGATATTTAATTTCATTTTCTCAATTCCATTGGAACACATGTTCACTCAGGACTGCTAACCAATTATTCCAGGCACAGTCTATGGCAGGGTATAAATCCAGATGACTATTTCAAGTAAAGAAGTTTCTAGAATTTACCCAATCTACATGTGTCTACTTTGCTATGAGATGAGCTTCAAGAATCAGTTAAGTTTTGCTTTAAAGTTTTGCTTTAAAGTTTTGCTTTAAATACAATCTTAAAGTCATTCATTTAACCAAGAAATACTTATGCTGGCCCATTAAGTGCCAAGCACAGTTCTATATACTGGGGGGCAGGAGACAGGCCAGAAAATGGTGTTTTGTTTTTTAAAGTAGAGTTAGAGGAACAGAGAATGCTGCAGAGGCAGGTGTCCGCTATTTTATATAGGACTAAAGGCCTGATGCATGAATTCCTGCACAGATAGGGTCCCTGGGCCTAGCTGGAGATCAGGCCATGGAAGGTTGGCCAGGGGGAGGGGCCACAGGAGGTTGGCCAGGCAGGGGGAGGGGCCTCAGGAGGTTGGCTATGGGAGTGCTCTGACCACCATGGAGCAGCTCCTGCATTGAGCATCTTCCCCCCAGTAGTCAAAAAGTGTCATAGCAACCAGTTACCAATTGTTTGGTGATTCTGTCACTCAGTTGCTTAGGCTTTTATATATATAGACAAGAATTTGTGCACTGGGGGAGGGAGGGGGAAGCCCGGCCTATGCCCTCTTGCAGTCTGGAACCCCTTGGAGGATGTCCACCTCCTGGCTTAGGCCCGCTCCCCAGGGGATTGGGCCTAAGCTGGCATTCAGACATCACTCTGGCAGCCCAGGAGCCCTCAGGAGATGTCCACTTGCCAGTGGGGAGCAGGCCTAAACTGCAGTTGGACATCCTTAGCACTGTTGAGGAGGTGGGAGAGGCTCCCACCACCACCGCTGTACTGGCAGCCGGCAGCCTGGCTTGTGGCTGAGCAGAGCTCCCCCTGTGGGAGCACACTGACCACCAGGGGGCAGCTCCTGCATTGAGCATCTGCCCCCTGGTGATCAGTGTGTGTCATAGTGACCAGTCATTCCCAGTTGTTCTGCTGTTAGGGTCAATTTGCATATTAACCTTTTATTGTATAGGACAGAGGCCTGGTGCACAGGTGGGGGTCGGCTGGTTTGCCCTGAAGGGTGTCCTTCTAGGGTGCCTGGCCAGCCTGGGTGAGGGGCTGATGGCTGTTTGTAGGCTGGTCAAATGCCCCAGGGGGAACTCTTACCCCATGGGAGTGTGGTCAGCCTGGGTGAGGGGCTAAGGGCCATTATCAGGCTGGCCATGACTGCAGGCTGGAAGCAGGTATCTGGGATTTATTTATCTTCTATAATTGAAACTTTGTTGCCTTGGTCCTGCTCAAAGCTGCCAGCTGGAAGCAGGTATCTTGGGTTTATTTACCTTCTGTAATTGAAACTTTGTTGCCATGAGCAGAGCTCAGGGCCCGCAGGGCCCATGGGAATCTTGGCTTCCTCTATCACCGGGGCAACACAAGCTTCCTGTCTCGCTACAGCTCCCTGGCTGCCACCATCTTTCTGACGGAGTGAGGTTAATTTACATATTATGCTTTTGCCTGGGCAGAAGACCCCCCAAGTTCCTTCGATTGCCAGCTTCACAGAGCTCGGGCCTCTGCGATCACTGGCTCTGATCCTGCCCCTGCCATCACTGGCTCTGCCCTTGCCCCACTGGCAGCTTCTGGCCAAGGCTGCAGGCCTGGGCACGGGACCTCCAGACCCCTGCTTTGCCTGCTCCACCTGTGCCCAGCCCCCTGTGATCTCCAGCCTTGCCTCTGCCCAGGCCTGAGGCCTCTGGCGAAGGCCTCTGGCCTGGACAGGGGATCCCTAGCCCTCTCTGATTGCCTGTTCCACCCCTCGGGCCCCCTGCCTCCCCCACCACCTGCCTGGCTAACAGGCCTGACCACTTCAGAGTCGATGACAATGTTGCAGTCAAGCCAGATGGCGTGGCTCAGTGGTTGAGTGTCGACCTATGAACCAGGAGGTCACAGTTTGACTCCTGGTAGGGGCATGTGCCTGGGTTGCGGATTTGACCCCATGTGGAACATACAGGAAGCAGCCGATTAATGATTGTTTGTCATCACTGATGTCAATCTCTTTCTCCCTCTCTCTTCCTCTCTGAAATCAATAAAAATACATTTGAAAAAAGAACATTGCAACCGAGCTGGTCAATGACCCAAGAGGCCCCATGGTATTGGGAGGCTTGTCTGCCCTGGACCAGGACAAGAGTGCTATTGGAGAGAGCAGCAGCAGTGAGCCGGGAGCAAGGGGGAGTGACAAAGGGGTATCTGCACGAAGTGGGCGGGGAGGCAAGCGATGATGCATAGTGATGGCAGAAGATGCAAAGCTAGCCTTACGGGAGGAGGAAGGGCGGTGACCAGGAAACTGTGAGTTTGGGGTTTTGCTTAACAGAATTTAACACTGAAAGGACTGAGGACGGCAGCTCTTGAACTTCTGGCTCTCATTTCCTACCACGTGAGAAGGGGACGGGGAAGAAGCCCTCAGGATCCTCATCCTACCATCTGCCTTGGTCCTGCTAAG
>PVJC01010644.1:0-43268 GCA_004026665.1 Murina feae | reverse complement strand
TTGGTTCTTCTTCATTTCCTCTTGGTTCTTACACATACTGTCCAATTTGTCTTCCATTCTTTTCATCCACCTTATGACCATTTCCCTGAATTCTTTCTCCGACAAATTGCTTGCTTCCATTTCATTTACTTCCCTTTCTGGTGATGCCTGTTTTTCTTTCATATGCGGACTGTTTCTTTGTCTCCCCATGATCTATCTTGTCTGGGTCTCTGGTTATATAGTTTTTTCTCTCCTCTCTGAGGAGTCTCCTGTCTTATCCAGCTGCAGGCTGTCTCCCAGCTCGATCTCCACTGCCAATTCGGGCTGGAAGCTACTTGTTTCAGCTGCTTTCCCTATCTCTCCCTTTGGGTTTTTGATTTGCATTTCCCAGATGGCTAATGCTGAACATCTTTTCATGTGCTTATTGGCCATTTGTATATCTTCTTTCAAAGACTCTCTATTAAGATCCTTTGCTCATTTTCAATTGGGGTATTTGTCTTATTATTGAGTTGTGAGAGTTCTTTATATATCCTAGATACAAGTCCTTTACTATCTTCTTCCATTCTGTGCATCCTGTAATGTTTTAAAGTAATGAGAATTTTTAAAATCTTTTCTTAATTGTATTTTTTTTCTCCTTATCTAAGATGCACTCTTTGAAAATATCCAGTGGAGTATAGATCCAGGAGCAGACCTTTCTCAATATAAAATGGATATTACTGTAATAGATACAAAGGTATGTTAGAAAGTAAAATCTAGGCTTGAGAGAAGATGCTTGTTGTATATCAAAGCTAAAATACTCTACAGGCAATAAAATGTGAATCTATATTTCTAAAAGGTAAAAGTAAATATAACTTAATGCTACTGAAATGTACACTTAACATGGTTAAATTAATGTTTTATATATATTTTACCACAATGTTTTTTAAAGTAAATATAAGAACATAAAGGGACAATTGTTAAAATTTTGGATTTTTAAATATTCAGGATGGCAGTCAATCAAGATTAGCAGGAGGAGAGACAGTAGACACAGACTGTACGTTGGTCAGTGAAACTGTGCTTTTAAAGAAGCAGCAAGAACAGAAGGGAGAAAAAAGTCCAAGTAAGATATGATTTATTATCTTATTTTAATAAAAATATGGAGGGAAATACCACTGCATTGATAAGCACAAATGATCTCTTTACCATGAACAAAGTGTTTTTATCCCCATTCTGATAATACTAGGGGCTCGGTGCACAAAAATTTGTGCACTCGCGGGGTGGGGGTCCCTCAGCCCAGCCTGTGCCCTCTTGCAGTCTGGGAACCTCGGGGGAGATGTCCTCCTGCTGGCATGCCTGGCCAGCCTGGGTGGGGGCTGAGGGCCATTATCAGGCTGCCCAAAGCCCCTTCAGGGCTCGAGCACTGAGGGGTGGGAGGGCTGGTGAGTGCAGGCCTGGACGTTTCCCACCAGAGAGCCCACGATCGCACACGCCTGGTGGGCCCCCACCGCTGAGGGGACATACCTGGCGCAGAGCTGGGTGGCGAGCCAGGGGTGGACGCTGGTGCAGGATCCCTCGGTGGGGCCCTGCTGCTGAACAAACACACCCAGGGTGGAGCCGGGCAGCAGACTGGCTTCAGATTCTCCGCACTGTGCAGCAGACGCTCCCTCATGCCCTGTGGAGGCCCCCGGGGGGTGGATGAAGGTAGCGGACCCTGGACGGGTGTTCCTGCATGCCCCCGAGGAGGCCCCCTGAGCAGAGCCAGGCAGCAGACCCAGGACAGGCATTCCTGGACACCCCGAGGAGGCCCTCAGGGAAGAGCCAGGCAGTGGACCTGGGACAGGCACTCCTGGACTCCCCACAGAGGCTCCTGGGGGGTGGAACCAGGCAGCAGACCCAGGATGGCTGCTCCTGCAAGCCCCGTGGAGGACCTGCTCTCCCGCACGCCTAGTGGAGGCCCCTGGGGGGCGGAACCAGGCAGTGGACCCGGGACGGGCGCTCCTGGATGCCCTGAGGAGGCCCCAGGCCGGAACCCCCCTCCCCCACTGAGCTGACATACCTGACACAGCTATGCCAGCCTCGGAGGCTCCCAGTGCAGAGCTGCCCTGCCAGCCTCCATCTTGGCTGGGTTAATTTGCATACAGCTGCTCTGATTGGCTGATGGATGTGGCCGTGAGCAGAGGCTCAGCCAGCCGAGGCAGGCAGTTGCAACAGAAGCCTCTGGTTTGCTCTAGCTCCGTAACTGCTGGCCTCTATCTTGGCTGGGTTAATTTGCATACAGCCGCTCTGATTGGCTGGTGGGCGTGGCTGTGAGCAGAGGCTCAGCCATCCTAGGCAGGCAGTTGCAACAGAAGCCTCTGGTTTGCTCTAGCTCCATGGCTGCCAGCCTCCATCTTGGCTGGGCTAATTTCATACAGCCACTCTGGTTGGCTGGGAGGCGTGGCTTGGCTGGTGGACGTGGCTTATGTGTCTCAGGTGACAGTCAATTTGCATATTACTCTTTTATTATATTAGATTAGATTTCTCTTAGTAAAGCTCAGAAAATCTATTTTAAAAAATAATGATAGAAACTTCCCCTGCCAGGTGAAAGAAATAGACATATAAGTCCAGGAAGCACAGAGAATCCTAAACAAGAGGAACACAAAGAGGCCCACACTAAGACACATTATAATGAAAATGACAAAGAGAATCTTAAAAGCAGCAAGAGAAAAGCAGTTAGTTACCTGCAAGGGAGGGAGCACTCATATGACTCTCAGCTGGTTTTTTTAGCAGAAACTTTGCAAGCCAGAAGTTAGTGGCAAGAAACATTCAAAGTGATAAAAAGCAAGGACCTACAACCAAGATTATTCTTTATAGCAAAACTATCATTTAGAATTAAAGGTCAGATAAAGAGCTTTCCAGACAAGAAAAAGCTAAAGCAGTTCGCTTATCACCACCAAACCAGAATCCTATGAAATGTTAAAGGTTCTTCTTTAAGAAGAAAATAAAAAAATCAAGAATTGGAACAATAAAATGGCAATAAATACATATCAATAATTGAATCTAAAAATCAAAATAAATGAGCAAGCAGAATAGAAACACTCATAGATACAGGGAACATTTTGATGGTTGCCAGATGGGAAGGGGTTTTGGGGAGATGAGTGAAAAAGGTGAAGAGATTTAGAAGTACAAATTAGTTATAGCCCATGGATACAGAAAATAAATAGGTAAAGGCCTACAGTGGGAGATGAGTGAAGAGAAATAAATGGGGAACATCTGTAATAATCTTAACAATAAAATAAATTTAAAAATAATAAGTCAAGAGAACCAAGATGGTGGCATAAGGTATACACCTCAATGCACAGCCTCCCACAACCACATTAAAAAATACAACTATAAAGCTAAACAGCCATATTCCAGAACCAAGGGAGTGGAAGCTTTACAACTAGAAGGTAAGAGAAGGAGTGCATTGAGGCTGAGCAGTTCTCGGCGCCAAAATAGAGAGGTACGGACACGCGTGAAACAGTGGTGGCAGTGCGAAACGGCGGTGTGAGACAGTGGCGGCGGCAGCTGCACCTGGGTCTGCAGCTTGGAAGGGGATTGCAAGCTCCAGGGTCGGACTGAACTCGTTGTGGGCTGTCTGACAACGGGGCGGAGGATGAGTGGCGTTCTAGCAGAGCTGTTCACAGCGATCGCTGAAGCGGAGCTCCGAGACTCGAGGACGCGCAGACGCCAGGGCGTGGAGACACTGAAACGGGGAGAGGCCGCGGAGCTGGCTGAGGGGCAGCCATTGCTGGTTGCTCCGCCCCGGTGATTCTGAGACCCCGCCCCACCCAGTTTACAACCCCACCCAAGCTGTGCGCCTGTCTGCCTGCAGCATAACCTAACAGACTGCAGCTGGGACTGAAAACTGCAAAAGTTCCAAACCCTGAACAACGAGGAGAAAGGCCTGGAGGTCATTTCCTCCCAGTGATACCAACAGCAATCAAGACTGAACTACAACAAGACTGTGCACCCAGCACTCAAAGGCATACACCAAGAGTGTCCACCCAAGGTGATTGGGGAGGCTGAATCACTGGGCCCTATAGGACACCTAGCATAGAAAGCCACTCTATCAATGCAGGGAAGCAGCCAAAATGTGGAGACAAAGAAACAGATCACAAATGACAGAAGTGGAGGAAAGCAAACGACTGGATATAGAATTCAGAACCACAGTTATAAGGCTACTCAAAAATCTTCTATGAACCTCCGAGGAACTAAGTGAGAGCTTCAAGGATCTAAATGAGAATACCAAAAAAAATGGAAAAGGAAATTAAGCATACACTGACTGAAATAAGGATTAATATACAGAGATCCAGTAGCAGACTAGAGGATTGCAAGAATCAAGTCAAAGATAAGAAATATGAAGAAGCAAAAAATACCCAACCAGAAAAGCAAAAAGAAAAAAGAATCCAAAAATATGAAGATAGTGTAAGGAGCCTCTGGGACAACTTCAAGTGTACCAACATCAGAATTAAAGGGGTGCCAGAAGAAGAGAGAGAGCAAGATATTGAAAATCTATTTGAAGAAATAATGACAGAAAACTTCCCCTACCTGGTGAAAGAAATGGATTTGCAAGTCCAGGAAGCTCAGAGAATCCCAAACAAAAGGAATCCAAAGAGGACCACACCAAGACACATCATAATTAAAATGCCAAGGGCAAAGGACAAAGAGAGACTCTTAAAAGCAACAAGAGAAAAACAGTTAATTACCTACAAGGGAGTACCCATATGACTGTCAGCTGATTTCTCAACAGAAACTTTGCAGGCCAGAAGGGAGTGGCAAGAAATATTCAAAGTGATGAATAGCAAGAAACTACAACCAAGATTACTCTACCCAGCAAAGCTATCATTCAGAATTGAAGGTCGGATAAAGAGCTTCACAGACAAAAAAAAGCTAAAGGAGTTCACCACCACCCAACCAGTATTATATGAAATGCTGAAAGGTATCCTTTGAGAAGAGAATGAAGAAAATGTAAAGATAAAAACTATGAACAACAAATACATATCTATCAACAAGTGAACCTAAAAATCAAGTGAATAAAAAATCTGAACAGAATAAACTGGTGAATAGAATAGAATCAGAGGCATAGAACAGGATTGGATGATGATTTTCGGGGGGAAGGGTGTTGGGGGTGTGGAAAGAGACTGGACAATAATCGTACACCTATGGAGGAGGACAGCAGGGGGGTAAGGACAGAGGTTGGGGTGGGAACTGGGAGGAGGGGAGCTATGGGGGGAAAAAGAGGAACAACTGTAATCTGAACAATAAAGATTAAAATAAAGATAAAATAAGTAAAGCAGCATATGAAATGAGATCAACCAGACTGGGACTAGTTTCATTTGTCACCCTTTTGAATAAGGAGGTGTAAGACCTGCTACTTGGGGATTCAGTGCCAGAAAAGGCATTTACCAGCCTTCATCTTTTGGAAACTGAGGACATTCAGCATTCTCAATCTGCTGAATATTCTGTAGTCTACCTACTCGGCCAAATAATAAAACAGCTATTCTTGTTCTCACTTCTTTAGAGACACCTTTTTTCTTGCTGTCCTACATGCAGTAAATGAGAAAAAATTTTAACACTTTGCCTTAAATCTTTGCCCCTTAGAAGTGAATAATGATTTATATTGATCAAGTAGTGGGCTGCCTAAGTTGTGAGAGGTTGGTATCAAAAGAAAAACCTTAGCATGATTACTGTTTTTTTATAGTGAATGACACAAATAATTTTCTTCTTAAAAAGATACTTTACTTTTAAGATTATTTTATATACAAACTCTATTTTATCCAGAAATTTGACTCTCAAAATGAAAAACAAATGTCTAATCATTTAGTATATAATGAGCTGCAATTTTATACCAGGAAGTGTTCCAGGAACTGGAGACAATGAGTAGACAAAACAGAACTAATAGTGAACAAACAAGCAAATAAATATATGGTATGATAGATGATTACTCTGTTCACAATACCAGCTCTGATAGTGTTTTCTTATTTTTGTAAAGAAAAAAAAAACACCAAAAACTAAAGTATGACTACTTTGGCTTTAAATTTATCAAAGAATGTAATGGTTCCCCAATGTATTTGAAGCAAATATTGTGTAGAAGTGAGATTAGAACTTTAATGACTTATTAATTTTGGCTAAATAGGTCTTGCGTGTACTAATTATGCATAATAAATTAGTGCAATAACTTAAAAGATTAAAATAACATTTTCTTATATTTCATAGTTTCTGTGGCTCAGAAATTCAAGAAGGGCTTGGCTGTATGGCTCTGTCTCAGTCTCTCATGCAGCTGTAGGCAGATGGTGGCTGGAGCTAGAAGAGCAAAATGCTAAACACATGGGGGTGACGTGGCATCTCTCCTCATTTAGTCTCAGGGCTTCTCCATGTGATCTTCCCACGAGGGCTAGTTTGAGCTTTCTCATCACATGGAGATTAGGTTCCCAGAGTGAGAATCCCGCAAGGGCAAGATAGAAATAAAATGTAATTTTTATGATCTGGCTTCAAAAATTGCATAATGTCACAAAGACCTGCCTAGGTTCAAAGCAAGAGAAACATGGTCCTCACTACTCAGTGGAAGGAGTGTAGAAAT
Source organism: Murina feae (assembly GCA_004026665.1). Taxonomy (NCBI): domain Eukaryota; kingdom Metazoa; phylum Chordata; class Mammalia; order Chiroptera; family Vespertilionidae; genus Murina; species Murina feae. The sequence goes on along the minus strand of PVJC01010644.1, from coordinate 36,709 downwards.
CACTTTGTAAGAACAGCACATGGGATAGGAGATATTGCTAAGGCCCTATTTGGAAAAAAAACAATCTGCCCATTTTACCCATAAGGTAAACCTTTTAATACTTAGAAATGGTTAAAATTTAACACTCCAATAAAAACTCCAAATTGCTGCTAATGTTTCAATTCACAGAATGTTTTTTGTACCCTTACTGTGTGTTAGGACTTATAGATACTATGATAGAAAGATCAATAGGATATAATCTCTACTCAAGTATTTCATTGCAGAAGTCATCAACTTACTGTAATTTACTAACTGCATATACAGAATGCTTTGGGAATGCCTACACATAGAAGTCTATTTTATCCAGAAATTTGACTCTCAAAATGAAAAATAAGTAAATGTCTAAAAATTTAGTATATAATGAGCTACAATTTTATACCAGGAAGTGTTCCAGGAACTGGAGACAATGAGTAGACAAAACAGAACAAAAGTACTAATAGGGAATAAATAAGCAAATAAATATATGGTATGATAGATGATGGTTAGTGCTGGAGAAAGATAAAATATGGTATGGGTGTTAGCTAGAGCACCATGGATTGGGGGAGATGGTAGTTATTTTATAGAGTAATCTCAGTAGGCTTCTGTTCTGTCGTATTTGTTAGCTAACTGGATCTATTTCTGTTTTTTAGTAAATTCTGGTGAATTTAAAAATGTGATTCTATGGTAGGAAATATAGTTAGTACTCTGAAGATGAATTTAGCATTTTGCATGTCAAATATGGAATTGAATTCATTTTATCAACACTAGCAAGTGTTAATGGTAATGCATGAAAATACATTTTTTGCTGCCACATTAGAAAAACCAACAGGTAAACAAAATTCTATAGAGATTTTATTGTTTTTCAAATATATTTTTATTGATTTCAGAGAGGCAGGGAGAGGGAGAGAGAGATAGAAGCATCAATCATGAGAGAGAATCATCAATTGGCTGCCTCCTGCACACCCCCTACTGGGGATTGAGCCAACAACCCAGGCATGTGCCCTGACCAGGAATTGAACTATGACCTCCTGGCTCATAGGTCGATGGTCAACCACTGAGCCACGCTGGGCTCTGTAGAGATTTTAATGTCAGCTATTTATACACATTTTATTTCAGTATTTTTTTATTTTTCATTATGATATATTTTCTATTCCTCAGTTACTTTGGCAGATCTCCTTTCGGTTTAGCATAAATTACACATGACCTGATAGGAAGAAAACGATTTGTAATGTTTGTAATGAAAATAAGAAAAATTAGCATTCTCTTTACATGAGTAAAGGCTATTTGGAGCCATAACAGAGGTTTTATAAATGTACCGTAATTACCTAGACTTGGGAGTTTATTCTTGCCTCATGCACATTAAAATTATTTTGTGGCAATTAGTCTATATAGAAAGCAAGTGGTCTATATGGAAAGCAAAAAGCTTGCTTGTTGCCCTGAGTCAGTGCTCTTTTACATAGGTGGAGAAAGAAAAATGAATGATAGCTTGGAAGATATGTTTGATCGGACAACACATGAAGAATATGAGTCCTGTTTGGCAGATGGCTACCCCCAAACAGCAGAAGAGGAAGAATTGTCAGCTACAACAAAGAAACTAAATAGTAAGGCTGTTTTCTTTGTACTTATGGCTTCTCAGTTACACTGAGTTCAGGCTAATTAATAGAGTATGGATAAGTATAGTAATTAATGTTTTGTGTTGCTTACATAAATTTCTTTTTCATAGGTTTTGTGTTTTCTTTCCGGACTAATAGAAGAGTCACAAAAATAGTTCAGAGGATTCCCCTGTACCTTTCACTCAGCTTTTCCTTGTTACCATCTTATGTAACCGTAAAATACTCATCAGGATTTAGAAATTAATCTTGATTTGATACTACACATTTCTCCATAACGTGCATAAAGTTTATAAAAATTTTGAAAAAATTCTTTTTTAAATAATAAATTAATGATTGTAATAGAGTGAAAAGAAAAAGTTTTCTAGAAAATTCAGGCTTATATCATGCCTGAATGCTTTACCTTTCCAGACAAAAAAACTTAATGTAAATATATGTGTGTGTATGTGTGTGTGTGTGTATATACATATATATACTTAAACTACATTTTATTAGAAACAGTAATTTATAATATAGTTTGCAACCAAAAGAATAGAAAGTAAAGCTCTTAAGTAGTTGGTCTAATTGAAAATTAGTTAAAATTCTAGCTAAATATCTCATTTTCTTACTGTGAGCAAAACAGTCAGAATTTTTAATCTTGGGCAAAGTCTTTTTTTTTATGCTGATTTAAATGAGCACACCTTCTGCTGTGATACAGTCTATCTTGGTTATTTTTTTCCTTTGTGCTTCCATCAGGTTTTTAAAACGACAAGCCCGAGCTCAGAGTGAATGAGACCCTGAGTGAAGATACAGAACAGCATGCTTTGCTTGCTCAGTCTGTGGCAAAATCTTGGTCAAGCAAATTTTGTGATAAAAATCAACAACTGTTAAATTTACATTTCCCCCCCTCAAGAGCCTTTTGCAAATTGGTTCCACTTTTTTTAAAAAAAGGATATTCTTTTTTACAAGATATAATTGATTTCTTGTGTTAAATTACATTTCACCTTAACCATCCCAAAATTTCTTCTCATTTAGCTTTTGTGACAGTGATACAACATTCTTTTGAATTCTAACCTTTTTTTTCCCTCACACTCATTTTCTCTCATGCTTTTATTAACCACCTCTGAAATTATGATTCCAAATTTGCATCTCTAGTCTGACTTCTCTGATGAATACCATCCTGCATTTTTATTGCTACTTGTGTGTCTCCTCAACAGTTTAAATTTAACATATCTAAGCCAAGTTCCATTTATTTCCTATCAAGTGACCTTTCAGACATTTTTATTTTTCCCAGTCATCCAGGCATGTAATTTAGGACTTATTGTTCATTTATTTTATTTTTTTGACTCTCATATCAAAAAGTTCTAAGTCTCCCTCAGGAAAGAGCAAGTTTGGGGGAGGGCATCAAAAGCTCAATTCTGGGCATGTTAAACTAGACATTCAAATAGAGGTGTTTAGTAGGCAGTTGATGATTGTTGAATTTAGACAAAAAAATCCAGAGTAAAGACATTATTATGGCAGGTGGAGGCGGGCAGAAGGTCAACAGCAAATAGATGGTGCCTAAAGCCATGATACTGAATGAGATCATCAGAGTGTTGAATATAAATAGAAAAGAGAAGCATTTCGTACACCACCAGTTCGATTCCCAATCAAGACACAAGCCCAAGTTGCAGGCTTGATTCCCAATAGGGGGTATGCAGAAGGCAGCCAATCAGTGATTCTCATCATTGATGTTTCTATCACTTCTCCCTTTCCCTTTCTCTCTAAAAATCAATAAAAACATATTTTCTTAAAAAAAGAAAAGCATTTCAAGTTCAAATCTCTGAGACATAGCAACTTTCAAAAGTCAGAGAAACAAAGAACCAGCAAAGAACACTGAGAAGGAGCTGCAGCCTGTGAAGTGTGAGGGGAAGGAGAGTGGATGCTGTTCTGGGGCCAATTAAAAAAGACGCTCTGTATACTCATTATGTCCAGCCTCATCCCCTCTCTGCTGAGCCCCAGATTTGAATCCAACTACTTATCTCTACTAATAAAAGGATAATATGCTAATTAAACTAGACATCTTCTGGTCTAATTAGCATATTAGGACAAAGATACCTTCTGGACAAAGCCACAGTGGTGGGGCAGAGGCAGTTAGGGGCTTCAGGCAGGTAGGCAGAGTGGTTAGGGGCAATCAGGCAGGCAGGCAGGCAGGTGAGTGGTTAGGAGCCAGCGGTCCCGGATTGCAAGAGGGATGTCCCAGATTGGAGAGAGTGCAGGCCAGGCTGGGTAACCCGACCCCATGCATGAACTTTGTGCACTGGGCCTCTAGTCCTTTTATAAAAGACTATCTGTAGAGACTTTTTTTTTCTTTTAGTTTGTCGTTTTTGTAGAGACTTTTATACATAGTTTTTAAATTTAAGATACTTTCATAGATATGATTTTATCTCTTTAGTAGTAAATTTTTAAATATTTTTCATTGATTTCTGAGAAGGAAGATGAGAGAAACATATCGATGATAGAGAATCTTTGATTGGCTGCTTCCTGCACACTCCCTACCACCCAAGGGAAAGGAAACACCAATGATGATAGAGAATCTTCAATCAACTGATCCCACAACTCGGGCATGTGCCCTGACAGGGAATCGAACCATGACCTCCTGATTCATAGGTTATGCTCAACCACTGAGCCACTGCAACTGGGCTAGTAGTAATTTTGAGGTGACATAATTTGCACTCTGCTTATCATGCAGGTGAAAGAGGGAAAAATTTGTTATAAAAAATTTTGACCAGGGGTCTAGAATATGAAACCCAATGTAAATGAAGGTCTTAATACGTCTTTTTTTTTCCTCCCCCCCCCCAAAAAAAAAAAAAAAACGAATTATTTTAGTAATTTTGTGTTCAGTTTGTGGTATGCTTCTTTGTTTATAGCTTGTGGTGACAAACAAGATAAAGTCACACAGAAAGCATTTGTGGAGCCATATTTTAAAGATGATGAAAGGTAAGTTAGTCTTAATAAATGCCACCAATGTGATTAAAAGTGTTAATGGTGTTCTTTGTCAGAACCTCTCTGAACTGTAAAATTGCTACTTTGGTTAAAAAACAGTGTGTTTCATTTAATTTATGGCCCTAACAAAACTGGAACTCAAGCTTTACTGAAATGACAAATTTTACAAATAAGGAAAATTTTACCACCACTACCTTTCTTTTTTACAATGGTGATAGTTATTTCCTCTATTTTATTATAACAAATATTCATATTTTATTTTATTACTAGGGGCCCGGTGCACAAAAATTTGTGCACTCGGGGGATGGGGGTCCCTCAGCCCGGCCTGTGCCCTCTTGCCGTCTGAGACACCTCGGGGGAGATGTCCACCTGCTGGCAATGCCTGGCCAGCCTGGGTGAGGGGTTGAGGGCCATTTTCAGGCTGCCCACAGCCCCTTCAGGGTTCGTGCACTGGGGGGTGGGAGGGCTGGTAAGTGCAGGCCTGGACGTTTCCCATCAGAGGGCCCACGATAGCACATGCCTGCTGGGCGCCCACCGCTGAGGGGACACACCTGGCGCAGAGCTAGGTGGCGAGCCAGGGGCAGATGCTGGTGCAGGATCCCTCGGTGGGGCCCAGCTGCTGAGCAAACACACCCAGGGTGGAGCCAGGCAGCGGACTGGCTTCGGATTCTCTGCACTGTGCAGCAGACACTCCCGCACGCCCTGTGGAGGTTTCTGGCGGGCATATGAAGGTAGCGGACCCTGGATGGGTGCTCCTGCACGCCCCCCCAGGAGGCCCCCAGGGCAGAGCCAGGCAGTGGACCCAGGACAGGCATTCCTGGATGCCCCGCAGAGGCCCCTGGGGCAGAGCCAGGCAGTGGACCCAGGACAGGCGTTCCTGGACGCCCCGCGGAGGCCCCAAGGGCGGAGCCAGGCAGCTGACCCAGGACAGGCATTCCTGGACGCCCCTCGGAGGCCCCCGGGGCGGAGCCAAGCAGCTGATCCAGGACAGGCGCTCCTGGGTGCCCCGAGGAGGCCCCAGGCTGGACACCCCCCCCCCCCCCCCCCCCCACTGAGCTAATACACCTGGCACAGCTATGCCGGCCTCGGAGGCTCCCAGTGCAGAGCCACCCTGCCAGCCTCCATCTTGGCTGGGTTAATTTGCATACAGCCACTCTGATTGGCTGGTGGGCGTGGCTGTGAGCAGAGGCTCAGCCAGCCTAGGCAGGCAGTTGCAACAGAAGCCTCCGGTTTGCTCTAGCTCCATGGCTGCCGGCCTCCATTTTGGCTGGGCTAATTTGCATACAGCTGCTCTGGTTGTCTGGGAGGCGTGGTTTGACTGGTGGTCGTGGCTTAGGTGTCTCGGGTAATGGTCAATTTGCTTATTACTCTTTTATATTAGATGACGTTTATTTGAACTTTGGGAATTTTTTTAATTGTATACTGTAACTTTTACATAGTATAAGCCTTTAGGTGGGAAATTTTAGGTTGTGCTTCATAATTATTTTATAAAGAGTTTTAAACCTTTAAAGCAAGTTAATTTTTAACCATAATACTACATTCTGCTAAATTCAGAAACTTTGTCATGTACTATTCTTTTTAGGAGTAAATTAAGGCTTATCCCAAATTATTTTGTGTTTTTTGCCCTTTAAGTTATAAATTTGGAAAATTGAGTCACTTAGTAAGCAAAGTTAATTCCTTACACTTTTATTTTTGTCAAGAATTTTAGAAATCAGACGAAGATAAATTTTGATTGATGCCTGTAAGACTATAATAGATAAATGCTGTCATTTTGTGGCTAAATTATTCTTTTTATTTACCAGTTTTTCAAGAAAATAATTTCCTAGCATCTCAAATATAACTAGGGAATTTTTTGTTTTAAATGTATCATTACAAATTCATGGATTTAGAAATATTTGATACTTCAGTCCATTGCAGTTTATTATCCTTCTTGGTATTGAAACTGTTCCATCTTTGCCCCGTGGAAGTCTCTTTGGATACTACCCTAGTCACCTTTCAGCTTCCTTGCTTCTGGTGTGATAGCTGTCCCTGTGTACTTGTGTCATAGGCCTAGCATCTATCATGTCTCCCAGAGCCCTAAGTTGTTTTTTTGTTTTGTTTTAGTGAGAAAAGAGACTTAGGCCAGTCTAGCCACTAGGGCTGCTTATTGCAGCTGCTAGTTGTTTCTATACCTTTTTAGGTAAACAAAGTTAAAAATAAAGTTTTTGTTTCATTTTGTTTTTTAAAATGAACTACTTGTTTATGCTGATAGCTCCAATTCAAGTTCAGACTACATGATTTTCACATAACCTGTGTCACATCTGCACCTACTTTCCCACCTGAAAACCCCACTTCTTGGAACAACATTCGTTTAACTTTATTCCGCAATGCACACGCAGTCTCAGAGTAATGCTGACTGTCACCAATAATAGGATTTAGGAAAACGGCTTAAGACTTATTTGTGTCTTTTTATTTTTAAGATACATGTCCTATTAGAAATATACAGTCAAATCACTGTGTTTTAGAGTCACTTCAGATCATTATTTTCTATGTAATTATGCCACCAACTCAATACTTAGGTTTGTTTTATTTTGTAGCAGTTTTTTTTCTTTACTTTTTAAATTAGGCAAATTATGTACATGGTGCCAGACGCTATAAAACAAGGTATATTCAAGTAAGTCCAACTTCTTATCTGTTAGCTTCACCCTTTTAGCTCCCTATCTCTAAAGGTAACCATCAAAAAAACAAAAAAAAGGTAACCATTTGTTTAAAATGTATGGTTTTTCATCCATTTTATAAAATAAAACCAAGTTTTATCTACATACATATCAGGATATTGGTGGCTATACTCTCTCTCCCCTTAAACAAATGGTAGAATACTATCTACGCATTTTTCTACTTTACTTTTTTTCATTTAAATCACTCATCTTAGTATTTAGTGCTTTCCTCATTTCTTTTTTAGTTTCATAGTATCTCATTGACCGTACCATAGTTTATTCCATAGCAATGGTCGCTTGGATTACTCATAATTATGCTGCCATGCAGAGTGCTGCAATGAATAGCCTTGTACATTCTCTTTCCAAATTTTTGCCTGTATATCTTTGGGATAATTCCTAGAGGTAAGCTTGCAGAGACTGGCATTTCAGATATTTCATGTTAGAGGTTCACAACTTTTTAAAAAATACATGAATAGTTTTATTTATTCTGAAACCATTAGATATCTGGAGATACAGGTGGTGGATAAGAGTGGTAACAGTCTCAGAGTTAACGTGGTTCCTTTCCCCACTGAATATACTAGCAAACCCTGGGAAAAGATGAGTTGTGTTGTGTCAGGGACAAGAAGCTCAATAACATTTTAGGTTATGCTTTCATGTCTATTATAGGTGCCAGTTTACTAGTTGACTCACTGCTGCATTATAGTACACCTAGAAACAGAATAGTATGCAGAAGAAAGAATGTAAGCTTAAGATTCCATAATTATTTGAAAGAAAATATATTTATGACAATATTTTTTATCTATCATTTCTTGATCTCCCTTTTTAAATTCACCGGTTACTCCAGACTTGAGAATTCTTGGGTTTAGGCACAGAAGGGCCTATAATTTCATATACTTTGGAATAGAATAACTAAAGCTTATTTTGAAGAAAAGTGCTTGCCAACGAGAGGGGCCTGTGACCAAAATACCTCAACATGTGTTACCAACAAGTCCTTTTTAGAAAATCAGTTTTTGTGAACCAAACTGTTTAAATTCACTGGGATGTTTCTGTTATATATATGCCATGATTTTTTTTTTATTTACCTACCTTGTCAATTTTTGAATTTTCTATATTGGGTCTTATTCTTAAATCCTCACCCAAGGATATTTTTCTCATTGATTTTTTTTTTTTTTTAGAGAAGGAGAAAGAGAGAGAGGTGTGGGGAGGGAGAGAGAGACAGGGTGAGAGAGAAAGAGAGAGAAACGAGAGGACACGACTGGGGCCAGGATCAAACCTGCAACAAGGCACCTGCCCCTGACTGGGAATGAAGCCTGTGACCCTTCAGCTGATGCTCTAACCTCTGAGTTTTTCTTCCCAAAGTACTACTTTAATCTATACCTCAGTGGCTTTGACCTAACTTCCTAGGTTTCCAGTGGTTAACAATAGGATTTGATCCATTTAATAACAAATATAAATGATAATTTTGCCTAATATTTTGAAGAATTTGGGGTAGATGGAAGCAGTATAACAAACTTTTGGAGCAAACAATGAATACAGTAGGTCCTCCAGTTACATCGGGGATCCATTCCTAGGGTGCGACACAACGCGATTTTCGCCAGAAGTCGGAACCCACCTACATAAGCACCTACATCACTCACATGGAGCACATGCACAGCAGTAATGAAGTGAAACAGTAAAAAAAGTTTAAAAGATAACAATTCCTGACCTTTATTTGTGGTGAATAAATTTTAAAAAAAGCACATATGTACATACGTCGAAATGATGGGACTTTTTTTTAATATAAATAAATGGGAGATGACGACGTAACCACAAATCGATGTAAGTCGAGTCCGACGTAACCCGAAGACTGTCTGTAGATGAATCTGTTCTTTTAGCAGGGAGTAGGTTAGCCCTGAAATATGGGTTCTTAGTACTAAAAAACCAAGTTAAGAGAGGCAGTATTCTCTTTCTTGGTTATGGTATTCCTTAGTTTAATAATATAGTATCTTTTTTTTTGTTGTTTAATCCTCACCTGAGGATGTTTTATATTGAAGAAAGAGGGGGGAGAGGAGAAAGAAGCATTGATTGGTTGCCTCCCACATGCACCCCAACCAGGAATGGGAACCCGAAACTTAGGTAAGTATCCTGACCGGGAATTGAACCCATCACCTTTTGCTGTATGGGACGACACTCCAACCACCTGACCCACCCGACCAGGGAAGTATTCCTTTTTACTTAGGCTTTTTTATATTTCATCTCCTAATCTATTATTTTCAGCCATTTGGGGGCAAAAATAGGAATAGTTACCTTTTTCAGAGAAAAATATCCATAAAAATACCTCACATATAGTAGGCACTTAATATTTACTGAAGAATGAATGAAGTAGTATTTGGGGTTTTGGCATACTGAATAAACATTTCAAATAAAATGAATGAATGTTTTGGGATTATTTCTTTCCCTGGGCTCTCACCTTTGTTAATTTAAAACCTAAACCAAAGATCTTTGTAATAACAAATGGATTAATTTTAAACTTAATTTACTTTTTTCCCCAGAGAAACTAGCTTACAAAATTTTCCTCATATTGAAGTGGTTCGGAAAAAAGAAGAGAGAAGAAAATTGCACGGACACACATGTAAGGAATGCGAAATTGTAAGTACTACCATAAATACTGTTCAGTTGTTTTTTTTAACAATATGGCTTTATAGATCATAAAAGCATGATTTTAAAATCATAGATAAAAATTGCACTTGTATCTAGAAACCTAGTTTAAGCCAGGAATAACAAAGTAAATAAACAGAGAGAATATTGACTGGGACCTAAAAGAGATAAATAGATAAAAAAAAATGTATTTTTATTTGTTCTAGGGAGAGAGAAAAACATCAGTGATGAGAGAGAATCATTGATCAGCTGCCTCCTGCACATCCCACACTGGCGATCAAGCCTTCAACCCGGGCATGTGCCCTGATGGGGAATTGAACCATGACCTCTTGGTTCATAGGTCAGTGCTCAACCACTGAGCCATGCGGCTAGGCTGGGTATTTTTAATTAATAAACTACTTTTTAGAACAGTTGTAAGTCCACAGCAAAATTGAATAGTAGAGTTCCCATATACCCGTCCCCATTATCTTTTTCTCTCTTTTCTCTTTACGGTGTACCTTCAACAAAGCAATGAATGGACTTCTTTTCCTAATGTTGTTTTTGGAATAAAAGTTAAATCATCTCACTCCTCTACCAAAAACCCTTAAATGTCTTCTCATCTCACTAATAAACAGAATCTAAAGCCCTACAGCACACTTTAGCACCCCACTTTTCTCTGACTTCATCTGCTACTACTCTCCCACTTACTGTGTTACAGACACATTAGCCTATGTTGTTTGTGAGGATGTCTTAATTTGGTGATAGTGTTTTTCTAACATTGATTGATAACTATGATTCTTTAAGGGCCTCCCATCCCCATTCCCAGGCTAAGGTAACAAAGGCTTAATTCATGACAATGAGAATGATGAAAAAGATACCCAAAATAAGTTGTTTCAGAGATACTCTAAAAAAAAATGTAATTAAATTACAGAAAAGAAAAATATGTGGAAAAACCTTTCTTCAAACTTAAATATTAGTCCTAAGTCTGCTACTTTCAGTAATGATATCTTGATAAATTATCACTTTGACTTTTAGTTTCTCAACTATAAAATGAAATTAGCTGGTTATATATGATCCTATATCTCTGTTCTATTAAACTTTACTCCTTTGTTTTCTTTAGATCTAGAGCTTAAAGACCTATACAGTTTGTACATATAAGTTTTGTCCTTGTTTGTGTGAAATTCAGGTTCTTTATAATTGCAGTTGCAAAAAATGATATACCTTTGATCCTGATTAAAAAGTACGGTTTGAAGGGGAGCTTGAAGCCTGTAGCATTCAAAGTTAAACCTTTATTTTTAAAAATTGTAGAGATAGGAAAATTACTTCAAAACATACATTATATCCAAATAACAGCTGAGAAAGTGCTATTCAAAAATGCAGGCCTCTCATTTCTGTTACCGGTCTGGCAAAGGGGAAGAGTTTGCACCAATAAGTAAGTCATCTGTGTCACTAAACACATTGTAAAGTTCAGTTCGCATTTCTTCCCATTCAGACTTTACTGATGGAGGTGGCAATATGTTGATGTACATTGTAATACAAGCTTCTTTTCTCGTTTATGAAGCAAACATTTCACAGACCAGCAGTAATTACTGTTAGTAATTAATACTACAATCATCAGGTAGTAGTAATAGTTTTCTTAGCATGCCTAATACTTTAGTAAAAACTTTTTTTAGCTTCGAGTTTATAATCAGTAATCAAATCACCCCATTTATTATTCCTAAGTGGAAAACTTACCAGTTTTTATTATTAGTATTATGCAGACATTCCAGCAGAAGAAAGAGAAAAGAAGTTGGCTTCTTGTTCAAGACACCGATTTCGCTACATTCCACCCAACACACCAGAGAATTTCTGGGAAGTTGGTTTTCCTTCCACTCAGACTTGTATGGAAAGAGGTGAGAGTATAGATTATAACATTTTCAAATTAATTTTTTAATACATATATACCCAAGTATAACCTTTTCTCAATGGTTCTCTTTAACTTCGGTAACAGTTTTGTGACATAAAAACAAATTCCTAAAGATAAAAGGCTTACCTTCAACTCAAGTGATTTCATTGGAATCAGAAATTGTTTATAATATACTTTAGTGCAGCAGTCGCCAACCAGTGGTCTGCAGACCACTGGTGGTCCGCGAGGTCCAAAGGGTTGGCGACCACTGCTTAGTGTGATTGTGTATGCATTATCCTGGTCTATCATTCAAATTTCAGAAAGCAATTTGCTCCTTCCTGCTATCATTGAAACAACTTTTACTAAAATAATTTTATAAAAGTTGCCAGCAAGGTTTATCATTTTAAAGCCACTACTCTGAATTTTAGATTTTAAAACCTCACTTATCCAGAATGCTGGTTATGTTTAAACCATGTATGAGTAAAAAGGACCTGTGTTTGTTTGCTTGTGAAATTGTTGACATGCAACTAGCTCATTCAAAAATAACACTTAAATTTAATACAATTTGAGCATGTGTGCAACTTTAATGCTCCAGACATTTAATGGTAAGATAGTTCTCCCAGAAGATGCAGTCTTTGACAGTCATTACCATATTTCCACTTTCCCCCTTAACAAGCCAGGTTAAGTCCTCTGTGACATGATCTATCTGCTGGGCATCATTGAGAATTAGATAGTCTGGATGAGAGCCTCTTTGTACTAATATAGCGTAGGGGTCTGGCTGGAGAAGTCCTTCCCTGAATACTTAGGAGAATCTGTCTGAAGAGTATAGGGACTTGTCATCTAATGAAATAGCTACTACAAAAAGTCTTTTTGATAAGCACCTGGAATTTATCATAATAGTATAGTGGATGCTACTTCAAAGGACTGTGTTATCTGAGGTAATGTACATAACACATTTGATAAATGTTTACTACTATGATGGTTAGTATAAATGAGGAAACTGATGCTAAATAATGAAATTCTTCATCAGCATCACTCAGCTAATAGATCATGTAAACTTACAAGGCATTAAATAAGTCAAATGTTTACTAGATATGTGCTGAAAGAAACATGTTGCTAATATAGTCTTCTAAATTTGTAATTTGTTTTTAAGGTTATATTAAGGAAGATCTTGAACCTTGTCCTCGTCCAAAAAGACGGCAGCCCTATAATGCAATCTTTTCTACAAAAGGCAAAGAGCAGAAGACATAGATGTTGAAGCAAAAACATTATAGAGAACAATTTTTTTCTTTCTAGTTATTTATAGCTAATGTTAGTATTAAACACTGATTTTTTTTAAATCTTCTGTAAACTGATTTATAAATTTTCTATTAAAAATGTTTTAAAATGGCATTTACCTACCACACTACTACTTAAAATGTGGGTAAGTTTATATTGTGTTTTCTTGCTTTTGCACCTCTAAACAATAAGGTGCTTTAATTATGCACTCTAAGTTAAGAGTTATTTACTTATTTTGTTTGGCATTACCCAATTATAGTTTTGAAAATATGATAGCTGTCTGTGATTTGTTGTTTTTCAGATCTTTTCTTTTTATTCCATCTTTCCTTGTTATTTACAGTCAGCAGTGACTTTATGTTTATCATTATAAATTTTCATCCTCTTAATCATTGCTCTTCTGTTGGTCATTCCAATATCTAAATTTAAGTGTTTAAACATCTAAATTTTAAAACTCCTTTTAGCTTTCCAGCTTTTTCCTTTTGTTGAATTAAAATGAGGTGCTACTGTAAGAGTGTATTCCTTTTGAGGTATCCACAAATACCAACTTTTTTTCCTTTTGCATAAACTGTAAGTTAACATTGCCCTCTGATCTGATGCTAATATTCCAGTTTCTCACATGTAATTTTGGTTTTTTTTCATTATACTTTTTTTTTCCTGGTGCATTTTTCAAGATGAATTTGTTGAGTTCTCTGCCCGTGTGTTCAAGTTTAGTTGTATCGTTTCTCTAGATTGGCTAATGTTATGAACTCGCAATTTGGCAACAAAATAGATTTCTCTATTTAGCAATTTTGTACTTCTCCTGGACCTAGCATAACTAAGCATATCTGTGTCACCTTTTCTAGTGGCATTTTGTTTATCAGTGTGTGTGTGCCCTTAATCCGTATCTTGATAGTATTATATAAGCAGGATTACATATAGACACTGAATAGAATGTCTCACTCTGTACATTTGGCTCTAAATGTGATTCTGAATTTTTTACAACCCTATCGTAACTTCTACTCAGCACTTTTCTTCCCATCCCAAATTGTTTCTCTATCCTGTTTGATTTTTGTTCTCTGCTGAGTTACCTAATCTCCCCCAAAATGATAGGAACCCTTCATAACTATGCCAAGAACTGTTTATGCTGTTCACATAGATTTTTCTTTTAATTCTCAAATATTCTTACAAATTTATGTATGAGCTTAACATTATGCTGCCAAAATGGATCCAAGAAGCAGATTAAACAACAAATGACTGGTTTTCTTTTTCTCATGATAGAGTCTGGAGCTCCAGGATGCCCTGTGGACCCAGGTTTACTGTAGCTTTCTGCTTTCATGCTCTATGTGGCCTTCACCCTTGTGACTGTAAAATAGGATGCCTCTAGCATCATGTCCATGTTCTAGGTAGAAAGAGGAAATGGGAAAAAGGACATGTCATTTGTTTTGGTTCCCCTTTAAAAAGTTTTCCTTAAGCCGCCACCCAATAGCTTTCTGTTTCTCAATGGCAGAATTGTCACTTGGCTACCTCTACTAGTAATAACTAAGGGATGAAATTAGAGCAAAGGTGGGGGACTTTTTTCTGCCAAGGGCCATTTGTGTATTTCTAACATCATTTGTGGGCCATACAAAATTATCAGCTTAAAAATGAGCCTGCTATATTTCGTCAAACATTTAACTCACCCCTAATGCCCTGGCAGGACCAAACTAAATGATTTCTGGGGTCTTTTAGCGCCCTAGGGCCTGACAGTCCCCATCCTTTAAGTGTAGAGCCTAAGGTTGCCTAATTCCAGAATCAGATCTTGTATCTCTAAATACCAGGAGTCTGAGAGTCATCTGGTTTGAATAGGGCACCACAGGATGTGCGGTTTGAGCTCTGATGGACTTTGCTATTTAAAAGCAGCCTATGCAGACATAGCAAGAGTTTGTCTGATAGTAGCTGAACAGCAGCCTAAACCTTTATAACTAGCATTTCATTTTATTCTCAGTCACTTTGTGGAAGGTTGGGTAAACTAAGATCTCTCTCCCTTTTTACCTGCTACTATCTCTCTCTACCATTAAGTGAAGTCATGAAATAGATACTTTTCAAAAAACACTAAAGTTAGAAGTGTAAGGTCTGGGGGCTGGAGAGACAAGGGACCTTCAAGATTCCACCTGCTGAGCCAAACGGCCAAACTGCTGGCGTGATAAAACTGGCGCCGTAAAAACACCCTCCTTAACGGCCATCTGGGATTTCTCAGGATGGCCAAGGTGCAGTTGTACAAACCCTCCCACCCCCCAACAGTCTACCCCGGACAAACCTGATTGGCCCAACAGCAGCATAAAGAAGCCTTACCAGGTTTGTGTGTCGGTGACTTCCCTGGCCGGTTTCCCCCGGACCTGGGAACCTCACACCTGAGGGCAATCAATAAACAGGATCTTTCGCTTTTACTCTGCTTGTCTTGGTCAACTTATTGGTTTTGGGTTGGATTAAATCTTTCAAGAAGAATGCATTTAAATGCAAAACTGCAATATACTGCCCTGACTGATTTGGCTCAGTGGACGGAGTGGACTGAAGGGTCCCAGGTTCGAGTCTGGTCAAGAGCATGTACCTTGGCTGCGGGCACATCCCCAGTGAGGGGTGTGCAGGAGGTAGTTGATCGATGTTTCTCTCTCATCGATGTTTCTAACTCTATCCCTCTCTCTTCCTCTCTATAAAAAATAAAATATATATTTTTAAAACTGCAATATTTGACAGATTGTGCACTTCAAACTTTTCTTTAAAAAGATAATGTATGTGAAGGGGCTTTATTCATTTGTAAAGCATTATATATTAGACAATACTTTCATACAAATACATGCCAATCACTGTTTATATAGAGATATGTATAGTTTCAGGTTGCCTATGAGCTTTTTAAAGTTGAAGACCTCTGATTCAAACTTTGAAAGCATGCAGAACCTGTGTGTCAGCCCTTAGCATTTAAGTAACACCTTCCTGCCTTTAAATAAGCAGGCATTTTGTTTAAACTACTTGAAACCTAAGACTGGCCAAGGCAGCAGTTTGAATGAATTAGTCAGGGGTGCCCAGATGTATGTATAAGACATAACAGGCTACATCGAGAGAGCAAAGTAAAGCAGAATATTCCCTAACACCTGTCATGTGAAAAATTTTCCGAAAGTCCAACTGCAAAGGCTGCTGTTGTAGGCTTAAAGTATTAGTAACTCAGTTTAAACTGCATCTAGCATATGTACGTAAAAATGCATAGAAGACACGATTCTAAAAGAAATAGTGAAAGGCTGCAGAGTACTACCCAGGTAGTGTTTATTTGTAATTCAGTTACAAAAAAAGGAATAGTGTTACATAAACCAAATACTAATACATTTATTTAAAAACCATTTATCAAGCACTTTACCAGGTATAATACTAAAGACAGAATCAGGCAAAATTGGACAAATTTTCTTTCAAAGGAGCAAGCTTTTGTAAAGAAGACACACCTAAGAATTTCATTCTGTTATCCCTGACATCTTAGCATAGCAAACATGAATTTTATGTTGAAAAAATGTCACTTTGGAAATAAGCATTTCAAATATATCTCAAATTTCAGCATCTAGCTATGTTCAAGAATTCTAGCAGTTTAAGAGACATCTCAAACTCTTTCTTTGCTAAGCTGATACTGTTAGAATGGCTCCTTAGAAAACTGCAGTGTCCTTCCACTTGAGTCCTATAGCATATACACTTAGGCAAGCAGTTATGTGCTATCGCCAGCGGAGGCCAGAAGAGTTATTATTGGAGAAGATCAGTGGGAACTAGGGGCTTAATGGAACTACCAAAAGAAAATTTCTAGGATAAATACATATGAGTTGGGTACAGTAATGAAAGCTTATTGGGCAAAAAGCAATATTTCAATAAAAACTCTACTGGAATAAAACAAGTGGCAGAGGCAATAATTAATGGTCCTAAGGAAAAAATAACAATGCATACATACCATATGCTAGGTATTTAGGGCTACAGAGACGTGAGATCCTGTTATTGCCCAGTGGGAGACCAGATATAAATTGATTGATTGATAGATGCCTAAGAAGTCAAAGAATTTTAGATTGAGTACCCAAAAAAATGTTAAGGATAATTAGAACCTAAACTGCCTTAGGATGATTTAACCTAGGGAAGCAGAGAGGAAGAGGCAGTGCAGTCTAAATTGGGAAACTAAGCTGAATACTGAAATGTTAAAATACCAAGGCAGAAGAAGCCTCAGAGATTATTGGTTGGCAAGGTCCCTATAAACTGGAACCTCAGTAGGGTGTTTTTTTCCCTTCCTAAGTCCTAGGAAGCACATACAAGGTTTGGTACAGGGCAGTAAACTTGTGTCTTAAAGGTAAGACTAACGAATTTTGACTTGAGTGTTCAGGCCTTCAAACTCTTAGATTCCTTTACTCAAATCCTACACAGAACCCCAATAAACAATGTTTTCAAGGCATACAATTATTTCAGTGATTCAGGTTTAT
Organism: Murina feae; assembly: GCA_004026665.1. Classification (NCBI taxonomy): domain Eukaryota; kingdom Metazoa; phylum Chordata; class Mammalia; order Chiroptera; family Vespertilionidae; genus Murina; species Murina feae. The sequence continues at coordinate 19,185 of PVJC01010644.1, read as the reverse complement.
CACCTTATTAATCCAATCAGCAGAACTGGATAAATACAAAATTGTGAAATAACTTATAGATGGCAGATTACATCGGCCTCAGCATCCATGATATCCCAGATAAAAGTCTGCTGCACCCCAGACCAATTAAATCATTTGTAGGCAAGTTCCAGGCATCAGTCATTTTTTAAAAGCTCCTTAAGTGATTCAAATGTACAGCAGAGTTTGAGAACTGCTGCCCTAAATCACTATTCCAGGCTGGTTCAATGGTATTCAAACGAATGTTCGTCAAAACCACATGGGAGGTTTATTACACCACAGACTGCTGGGCTTTACAGACTTAAAGGCAGAAAGCATTACTAGAAATAAAAAACAGCAATCGTATCAAGTTCTATTTACCAGGAAGTTTAAGGTTCACATAGCCTAGGCAGTGTGGCTCAGAGGTTGAGTGTTGACCCATGCACCAAAAGGTCGCCAGTTCAATTCCTGGTCAGGGCACATGCCCAAGCGGTGGGCTCAATCTCGGGGGGGTGGGGGGGGGCCTGCAGGAGGCAGCCAATCGATGTGTCTCCTTACCCTCCCTCCCCCTCTAAAATCAATAAAAACATGTAAAAACTCACATACACTTAGCAACATAAACTCAAATCATATAAAACAAAGCTATAAGGACAAATAGACAAATTTATACTCATGAAAATTTTAACACACTACCCTCATTCAGGGATAGAGGACACCTCTTTCGTAACCAATAGATCCCCACCAAAAAAATCACTAATGATATAAAAAGCTAAATAACATGAGCAGCAAACAGGACTCAACATGCACAGATAAAACTTTTCCATCTGGCCTGCACTAAAGTGTTATTCCCAAGATCTACAGGAGATGGCAATAGAGAAGCACAATTGGTACATTTTTTAAAGTGACCACATTATACTGTCAAGTTTCAACAAACTTCAAAGGATTGACTTATACAAAGCATATATTGCTATTATAAACAAGTATGTGCCAACAACTAAGTCAGACAATATGGATTAAATGAACAAATTTCTAAAAAAATACAATCTTGCAAAACTTAATCAGGCAGAATCAGAAAATCTGAATAGGCCAATTAAGAACTGATGAAAGAGAAGCAGTAATCAAAAACTCGCAGCAAGCAAAAGCCCTGGTTCTGAGGGGCTTCACAGGGGAGTATTACCAAACCTTCAAAGAACAACCAACACCTATCCTCAAACTATTCCAAAAAAATCCAAGAGGAAGACACTTCCAAGCTCTTTTTATGAGACCAGCATTATCCTAATTCCAAAACCACATAAAGACACTACAAAGAAAGAGCACTACAGGCCAAATTTCCCTGATGAACACAGATGCTAAAATCCTTAACAAAATATTAGCAAATCAGAACCAGCAATATAGTAAAAAGATCACTCCTATTAACCAAGTGCAGTGGTTCTCAACCTTCTGGCCCTTTAAATACAGTTCCTCATGTTGTGACCCAACCATAAAATTATTTTTGTTGCTACTTCATAACTGTAATGTTGCTACTGTTATGAATCGTAATGTTGAGAACTGCTGACCAAGTGGGATTTATTCCAGGGAGGCAAGGCTGATACAATATTCACAAATCAGTAAATGTGATACATCCCAAATTCAGAGACAAAAATCATATGACCATATCAATAAATGCAGAAAACGCATTCAACAAAATCCAACACCCATTTTTGATAAAAACTCTCAGCAAAATGGGAATAGAATGATCATATCTCAACATAATAAAGGCCATATATGACAAACCTACAGCCAACATCATATTCAATGGGCAAAAACTAAAACCACTGCCTCTAAGAAAAGGAAAAAGACAGGGATGTCCACTTTCATCATTTTTCTTTTTACCACTCTTATTCAACACAGCACTAGAAGGTCTAGCCAAGGCGATCACTTGTAAAATTCCCCCTTTTTATTCCTTAGAACACTCACTGTTCAAAGGCCTAGGCTCAGCCTTGGCTCTGCCTCCAGGGAGACTGCAAGGTTGGACCGAATGCTCAGGTAAACTGACACTGAAAGTAGTGTACTCTGGAATTTTGGTATTCTATCTGAAGAATGTGTTCATGAAAAAATGGCCCCACAGGATATGCTCACTTAATGCGCAACCCGCCTCTCAATTCAGGAAAAAATCCTGCTGGTAAGTCCATTAAATGTGACCAGATGCTTGCCTCATGTCCCAATACCATAAACTTTTAAGGCATGTTTTTGCAATTGATCTGAGGAGACATCTTTATCATACAAAATTTACCAATGGTAAATCTATTCTGTCCTATTAATTCACATACCATCTTATATAATAAAAAGCTAATATGCAAATCAACCAAACAGCAGAACAACCAGTCGCTATGATACGCACTGACCACCCTCCAGGAGGCAGATGCTCAATGTAGAAGTTGCCCCTTGATGGTCAGCGCGCTCCCACAAGGGGAGCGCCGCTCAGCCAGAAGCCGGGCTCATGGCTGGCAAGAGCAGGATTGGTGGCGGAAGCCTCTTCCACCTGCAGGGCAGCACTAAGGAGCGAGTGGCAAGCAGTAAGGAGTGAGCAGTGAGCAGTTAGGAACAAGTGGCAAGTGGCTAGGAGCAACAAACACCAAGTGCCAAGACCAGCTCGAGCTCCTCCCCAGCCACCTGCCGCTTCACACACTACTATATCCCCCAAGAGGTCCCAGATTGTGACAGGGCACAATCCAAGCTGAGGGATCCCAACCAGTGCACGAATCTGTGCACTGGGCCTCTAGTCCTATATAATAAAAGGCTAATAATATGCTAAGTGTCCAATTGTTCATTCGACTGTTCAACCAGTTGCTATGACATGCACTGACCACCAGGGGGCAGATAATCCAACCAGTAGGTTAGCTTTCTGCTGGGGTCCAGCCAATCAAGACTGGGTGAGACAGGCTAGACGGGCCAGATGGGCCAGACGTGCCCTGGAGCCCTCCCATGGTCCCTTCGGCTCCACTCATGCACCGGTGGAGTCCCTCCGCCTAGCCTGCCAGGATCAGGCCAAAACTGGCTCCATGCATGGATTCTTGCAATCCAGAACCCCTCAGGGTATGTCAGAGAGCTGGTTTCAGCCCGATCCCCGCAGGCCAGGCCAAGGGACCCCACCATTGCATGAATCCATGCAATGGGCTAGTTTCAACTGAATCCCCAAAGGCTAGGCCAAGGAACCCCACCAATACACAAATCCAGGCACCAGGCCTGTAATCCTATCTTAACTAATAAAAGCATAATATTGAAATTAACCGTTTCTCCGGGACGGGGTAAGCCACGCCCACCAGCCAATCAGAGTGACTGTATGCAAATTAGCCCAGGCAAGATGGCAGCTGGGAGCCACGGAGAGAGCAGCGGGTGAGTTATGGGAACCAGCGGGCCGCAGAGTGGGCTGGGCGGGTGGTGGCTGATGCCTTGCAGGGTTCGAGGCGTGCAGGGACCCCGCCTATGGGGTGGAAAGGCCCCACACTCCAGCGCTGTGAGCTCCGCTGCAGCTGCTGGGGAAGGAGGCGCGGGGGACTTGGCCTGCGGGGTGGAAAGGTCCCGCACCCCAGCAGCTCTGAGCTCCATTTGGGCTCAGAGCTGCTGGGGAAGGAGGCGCGGGGGCCTTGGCCTGCGAGGTGGAAAGGCCCCGCACCCCAGCGGCTCTGAGTTCCACTTCACTCAGAGCCGCTGGGGAAGGAGGTGCGCTCGGGGACTTGGCCTGTGGGGCGGAAAGGCCCCCCCCATCCCTGCCACTTGGCTGGTGCTGCTCCTGCTTGGGAAGGAGGCACCAGGGACCCGGCCTGGGGGGGAGGGCAGTTGTGAGGGACCCAGGCCTGAAAGGGAGGATAGTTGGGGGTGACCAGGCTGGCAGAGGAGGGCTGTTGGTGGCAATCCAGGCCTGCAGGGAGGCCAGTTGGGGAGTACAGTTAAGGTCAATCAGGCCAGCACAGGACCAGTTAGGCATTTATCAGGCTGCCAGGGGAGTGGTTAGGGGCAATCGGCATTTGAGAGGTCAGGAGCCAGCAGTCCTGGATTATGAAAGAGACGTCGACTGCCCTCAAAGGGTCCCTGATTGGAAAGGGTGCAGGTTGGTCTGAGGGACACCACCACCACCCACCACCCCCACTCCGTGCACGAATTTCGTGCACCGGGCCTCTAGTCTACTCTAATAAAAGAGTAATATTGAAATTGACTGTTTCTCTGGGACACCTAAGCCGCGCCCACCAGCCAAGCCATGCCCACCAGCCAATCAGAATGGCTGTATGCAAATTAGCTCAGCCAAGATGGAGGCCGGCAGCGCAACCACGGAGGCAGGTGCAGCGCAGGCAGCAGGGTGGGCAGGGCGTGTGGGGCAGGTGGTGGGCCTCGGGGTGTGTGGGGTGGGTGGGGTGCATCAGGCAGGTGGCGGGCTGCAGGGTGGGCAGGTACAGGCTGGGCTGAGGGACCCCTGGTGCACAATATTGCACCAGGTTCCTAATCTAATCTAATAAAATAGTAATATGCTAATTGTGTCACTCCACTATACCCCAAGCCATGCCCACCAGCCAATCAGAGTGACCATATGCAAATTAATCCAACTAAGATGACAGCCACAGAGCTAGAGCAAACAGGAGGCTTTGTTGCCCAATGATGGAGGAAGCTGCCTGCCTAAGGCAGCTTTGCCCTCTACTCAAGGCAATGAAGTTTCAATTATAGAAGATAAATAAACCCCAGATACCTGCTTCCAGCCAGCCTTGCTGGGAGCTTGGGTCGCTGAGGGCTGTGGCCAACCTATAAACAGCGATCAGCCTCTCACCCAGGATGGCCCCACCCTCATGGGGTGAGGGCTCCTCCTGGGGGGCTTGGCCAGCCTGCAAACAGCCACCAGCCCCTCACCCAGGCTGGCCAGGCACCCCAGCAGGAGCCCCTACCCTGAAGGGGATGTGGCCTGTCTGAAAACGGCCCTCCTCAGCTCCTCACCCAGGCTGGCCAGGAACCCCAGCGGGACCCCCACCCTGATCCAGGACACCCTTCAGGGCAAACCAGCCGGCCCCCACTCATGCACCAGGCCTCTATCCTATCTAATAAAAGAATAATATGCAAATTAACCATCACTCCGAGACAAAGATGGCCACACCCATAGCCACAAGATAGCGGCGCCCAGTCCCCTCACCCCAGCTATATCCACTGCCACCCTGCCGTTTGCGCTCATGGCCGCCCGGTGTGAAGGATCCACCCCCGGGGCTGGGCCTTGGGCGGATGCTTCTCACCATGTGTGTTTGATCAGCAGCGGGGCACCCGCAAGGCCGTGTGCAATCATCGGCCACCCAGCACAAAGCGCCCACCCCCGGGGCTGGGGGTGGGCACTTCACACTGTGTGTGACCAGTAGGCGGCAGGGCCACCGGGCTGTGTGCGCTCACCAGCGCCCCCGCCCCAGTGCATGAATTTTGTGCACCAGGCCCCTAGTCCTATCTAAACTAATAAAAGCGGAATAGTAAAACTAACCGTTTCTTCGGGACGCCCAACAGCCAATCAGAACAATGGTATGCAAATTAGCCCAGCCAAGATGGCGGAGGCCTGGGCACACGAGGGCGGAAGCCTGGCCTCTGTCCTGGCGTGCTCCCGCAGTCGGTTCCGGGCAGTGGTGGGCGGCTGCAGGGCCTGGCGGCCACCCAGGCCCCCAGCCCTGCAGCCGGAGCCGGCAACGGAGCGATGGCACCGGGGCACGCGAGGGCGGAAGCCTGGCCTCCACCCTCGTGTACTCCCGTGGTCGGTTCTGGGCAGCCGCAACCGGCAATGGAGCGATCGCGCCGGGGCACACGAGGGCGGAAGCCTGGCCTCCGCCCTCATGTGCTCCCGCGGTCGGTTCCGGGCAGTGGCGGGCGGCCACAGGGCCGGGCGGCTGCCCAGGCCCCTGGCCCTGCAGCCGGAGCCGGCAACTGAGCAATCGCGCCGGGGCACACAAGGGCGGAAGCCTGGCCTCCGCCCTCGCGTGCTCCCGCGGTCGGTTCCAGGCAGTGGCGGGCGGCTGCAGGGCTGGGAGGCCATCCAGGCCCCCGGTTCTGCGGCCAGGGCTGGCAATAGGGAGATCGCACCAGTGGTTGGTTCTGGGCGGCCTCGGGTGGGAGCCTGCCCAGTCCTGAGGCTGGGGCTGGCAATAGAACAATCGTGCCTGCGGTGGTTCCAGAGGGCGGTGAGCAGCAGCAAGGCCGGGAGCCGGGCAGCCCGGCCTGGCCCTGTGAGGCCTGGGAATAGAGCAATTGGGCCCACACGACCTCAGAGGCTCAGTGGCGGGGGCTTGAGGGAGGTACCCCCTCGGGGTCATGCCGGAGCATCCTCTGCCCCTGCGCAGAGTGTCTGCCACAGGTCCAGCCACCTGGCTCCACCCTGGAGGCCTCCGTGGGGCGTGTGCGAGTGTGTGCCTGGTTTCACCCCCGGTGTGTCCGCTCAGCAGCAAGGCCCCCCCAAGGGACCATGCACCAGCGTCCACCCCCTGGCCTGCCACCCCCTGGCCTGCACTCAGCGGTGGAGGCCCACCAGGTATGTGCAATGGTAGGCCACCCGGCTGGAAACGTCCACGCCTGTACTCACCAGCCATCCCACCCTCCAGTGCACGAACCCTGAGGGGCCTGTGGCCAGCCTGAAAACAGCCCTCAGCCCCTTACCCAGGCTGGCCATGCATGGCAGCAGGTGGACATCCCCCCCAGGGGTCCCAGACTGTGAGAGGGCACAGGCCAGGATGAGGGACCCCTTCCTCCCCTCACCGAGTGCACAAATTTTTGTGCACCGGGCCCCTAGTATAATAAAAAGGTAATATGCAAATTGACCCTAACAGCAGAACCACTGGGAATGACTGGTCACTATGACACATGATGACCACTAGGGGGCAGTCGCTCAATGTAAGAGCTGCCCCTGGTGGTCAGTGCACTCCCACAGGGGGAGCTCTGCTCAGCCACAAGCCAGGCTGCCGGTTGCCAGTACAGTGGTGGTGGTGGGAGCCTCTCCTGCCTCCTCAACAGTGCTAAGGATGTCCAACTGCAGCTTAGGCCTGTTTCCCGCTGGCAAGTGGACATCCTTGAGGGTTCTCAGGCTGTCAGAGTGATGTCAGACTGCCAGCTTAGGCCCAATCTCCCAGGGAGCAGGCCTAAGCCAGCGGGCAGACATCTCCAAGGGGTCCCAGACTGCGAAAGGGTACAGGCGGGGCTGAGGGACCCCCTCCCCCCCCGAGTGCACAAATTTTTGTGCACCAGGCCTCTAGTCTTATATAATAAGAACATGCAAATTAACCATCCCTCTGCTACGCCCACAAGCCACATCCACAAGCCACGCCCACCAGCCATCCAACTATGCAAATTATCCAATAAAGATGGCAGTTAAGTTTCCTAGGAGGCAACAGCAGCCTCAGCCGTGGGCTCCCAGGACTTTCGTTAACTGTCACTCCATGACAAACATGGAGACGCCCCTAGTGGACGGGATGGGACACTGGCAGCATTGCCCTGGCTACATGAGCCCAGTGTCTGGCTCAGCTGCATGGAGAGAGGGGAAGGGAGGGGCCTCCAGCCAGAGTCCACTTCAAGGAATGGCCAGTGTCTGCACCCCGGCCGGGAGAGGAGGGGAGAAACCACACCGAAGGAGAAGAGGTGAAGGGCGTGGGACCAGAGTCCCTGGTGAGGAATGCAGCAAGGGATGCTGGACTCAAGGCAACAGGAGCCCAGTGTCTGCACCCCAGCCCGGCGGAGGAAAGGGAGTGCTGGGGCCTTGGGCCAGAGTCCACAGCGAGGAATGCTGGGCTCACGGCGACACATTCAGCTTCGTAAGTTATTTACTTACTGAGGGTTAGTAAGTAAGTAAATAACTTCTAAAGCTGAACATGTGTGCTTGGCTGGGTGAAGAGAGGGGAGGGCAGGGGCCTCAGCCAGAGTCCAGGGCGAGGAATGCTGGCACTGTGGCAGGCTGGGCTGAGGGATCCCCCCCCATGCATGAATTTTGTGCATCAGGCTACTAGTATAATAAAAACCTAATATGCTGTGTCCAACTGTTCATTCGACCGATCGCTACAACATGCACTGACCACCAGGGGGTAGACGTTCCAACCGGTATGCTGCTGGGATCCAGTTGATAGGGACTGGGTGAGATGGGCTGGGCACACCCTGGAGCCACCCACCCCCCGCAGTCTCTCCCTGGCCAATTGGCCCCAAATGGGACTAGGCGAGATGAACTAGGCTGAGATGGGTTGCTTCAGCCAACCTCCCACGGTCCCTCTCTGGCCCCTAAAATATTTCATCTACTTAATTTACTTTCAATGTGCACAAATCCATGCACCAGGCCTCTAGTGAGGTAATATTTGGTATAAAAAAATGTTTTGGAAAATTGTAAAGTAGGTGATGTGCAGATTATTTATGAAAAGTGCAGCACACTTGGCAGGTTATTTTTTTAAGACAACCCCAAAAGCAATAGGACATGCAGCGTAAGGGGTGGTCAATAGGTTCTTTTTTGGAGTCTTAATGTTTAAAGCTAATGCAATTATGCTAAGGTTCCTTTCCTAAAATCAAGTTTTTCCATTGAATTCTCTTAGAAAGAAATAGGGCAAAACTATAGGTTCTTTCTGGCCTTTCATTTTTCTTAGTTACCAGTTTAAAATCAACATGTAGCCCTACCCAGTTTTTCTCAGTGGTTAGAGCTTCAGCCTTAAGACTGAAAGGTCCTGGGTTTGATTCCAGTCAAGGATACCTATCTCAGTTACAGGCTGAATCCCTGGCCCTGATCAGGGTGTATACAGGAGGCAACCAATCCATGTCTCTCTCTCATATCCATGATTCTTTCTGTCCCTCCCCCTCTGCTGGAAACTGATTGTTTTGATGCTGGAAACTGATTGTTTTTAACCTACTTTGGTTGCTCTGAAAGGTCAGAGCTATGCACCCATTAAGTTGAAACATTGTTATTTAAAGCAAACTCCTACCTGTTAATTACACGTAAAATTCTTCCTTGGAATTTCCTGCCTAAGGATATGGTTGTTTTCTCAGAGACTCAATAAAAGGCTGGTGAGACCCAGGCATCAGTGGGCAATCTACCCTGGTAGAGGAAAGATGCCACGCCTGGTCCCCCAGTTTCCAAATTGATTCTCTTCTAGTCTCTCTCTCTTCATTTTGTGTGTGGCCTCCTTCAGAACTCGAACCCTGAACAGGAACCCTGAACCACGCTGGACGTGTAAGGGGTTCCAATACCCTTCCCTTCCACTTTCTCTGAAAATCAATGGAAAAAATATGCTCAGGTGAGGATAAACACAAAAAAAATCAACATGCAAAATACAAAACTTTGGTCATCTCTATTCCCACCTTTTGAATGGTAAATAAAAGTTTTACATCTAGAAGCTAAATTAGTTGATTATTCCATATTTCACTAATAAAATAATCTAATCCGAAAACTGTTACTTTAGATAAGTTGTTAAATCTTATTTCAGGACAAGGTGAAGTAGATATACTTCCAAAATTTACTTTGTATAAAATATCTGATTACTTGCATATGTAAGGGAAGAAACAAACTTCCCTCTAAATATGACAGTTTAGCAACAGAAAATTACTAAATTTAAGGGATACATATGTATGGGAACCTCACATACACGAGAGAGAGAGAGACCTCACATTCAGGAGAGGTTCGAAGATAGAAAACATGGGCATATAAGGCATTCTGAGCTAGGAATAATATAAGGTGTCCTGGGACCTTCAAAGAATACTTGCAAAATGATATGAGCAGATGCTTAGTAGATAGGTGCTATTCCTAAGATGTACGCTAGATGGCAGCAGAGAAGAGTACTTTTTTGGGCAAGGAAAGTAGATAGGGTCAAAGATGCTGAACTTTTTTTCCTTGATAAACAGCTTAAAATCAATACTCCAAAAAGCGGCATCCGGGTGGCAGAATTTTTATTCCTCTTCATAAGGAATTGTGATTTGTCTGTGACACCAGTATTCTTCAGAATGGTAAATTTATGAACAAATTAATTTATAGATATACTAGAAGCCCAGTGTGCGAAGTTGCGTGGCCCCACCCACCCATGCAGCCTCACCATGCCCACAGCCATGCCCACCAGTGCGAGCCCTGCCCATCCACCCACCGCCCTGCCCCACTTGCAGCCCTGCCCCCCCACACGCTGGTCTTTGGTCATTACAGCATTAGGGCCACAGACCTTTTAGAATATAGACTAGAAGCCCAGTGCATGAAATTCACGCACGGGGGGTGGGTTCCCTCAGCCCAGCCTGCACCCACTCCAATTGGGGACCGTTAGCTCCGAACCACTCACCTGCCTGCCTGTCTGATTGCCCCTAAGCCCTCTGCCTGCTTGCCTGATCACCCCTAACTGCCTCTGCCTGCCTGCCTGATCACCCCTAACCTCACTTGCTTGCCTGATTGCCCCTAACTGCCCTCCCCTGCTGGCCTGATTGCGCCCCCAACTGCTCTCCCCTGCTGTTCTGATCTCACCCCCAATGGCCCTCTCCTGCTGCCTAATCACCCCTAACAGCCTCTGCCTGCCTGATCGTCCCTAAATGCCCTCCCCTGCAGGCCTGATCTCGCTCCCAACTTCCCTCCTCTGCCAGCCAATTTGGTTCTGATTGGTCAGTTCCTATGCCAGTCAGCGTCAAAAGCTCCACCTCCTAGGCAGCCATTGGCTCCTTACATTCACCCAGATTTGGCTTTTGTCAGTTTCTATGTCAGTCAGCATCTCTGGGCCTATCAACGGGGCTTAATTAGAAAGGTGGGACTGGTCAGCAGCCCCGGTGGAGGCCTGGAGAGAAATGGCATAGCTGTTGTTCAGGCCAGGAGAGAGGGGCAAGTTCTGATCAACAGTTGCCACAGAGACTATAAATCAGACCCTGCCTCTCCCTGCAGGCCTCTCCCCGAGCTTGATCCACAGTCCCCTGGACAGTCAGTGCTGCCTCGGGGCGACCGCAGTGGCCCCAATCAGTGCTGGGTTGCTATCAGTCTGGTCAAGCCTTCAGTCATAAATGGTCATGTAAGGGATCTACTTTACTTAGAAGATAGTTCTTCAGACTTAGTACTGGGGTGAAGGCCAATGGAGCAGGTGCCATTTTGAATCAGTTCAGGTCTGTTCTGTCGGGCCAGAACGCTTGCCTCATCACCAGGGCAACAAGGCAAGCGTTCTTCTCTGGCCACTCCGTGCCCACTGCCCAGAGGCCCTCCACAGCCAGAGTGGAACATTTTCCTCATCGCTATGGTGACGAAGCAAACATCCCTCCAGGCCACTCATGCTGCCTACTCTCAGCGGCTGCACCCCCACCAGGACTGGAGGACTCCAACAGGGCTGAGAGGACTGGGTGCCGCCATCTTATGGCCATGGGCACCACCATCTTTGTGGTGGAGTGACGGTCAATTTTCATATTCCCTCTTTATTAGATAGGATATACTTTCTCATAGTACAAGTTGTTTTTAATATTCCACAAGATATGAGTGCTAATAGCCCCAAATGACTTTAGTTCCTTTGCAATATGAAGCAGAGCATAAATAAACCTATGTTCAGTAACACTAATCCTTACCCAAACTCTCACTATATTATAGCACACAATAAACTAAAACAAACAACAAAAAAAACACCCAAAGGCAGCGCACTCGGCAGTCCCAGATCTGTCTCTTGCTTCAACAGTGTTTGGACGAAACAGACCCAGGGACGCCCCTTCTTCCAGCCACCGGCCACTCTCCTGCATCTCATCCAGTCACCACTTCAGGACCAGCCAAAACCAGTTTCTTTTCTACCTTAACTCCTATTGCTGAACAACCATAAGCTCTCAAATCTGTCAGAATTATTCCACCGAGGCAGAGGCTGTGGTCAACCACCTGGCCAACCTGCATCTGCAGGCCTCTTACACCCTACCTCTCTCTGGGCTACTATTTCGATCGAGACGATGTGGCTCTAGAGGGTGTGGGCCACTTCTTCCTCGAGTTAGCCGACAAGAAATGCGAGGGCACTGAGCATCTCCTAAAGTTGTAAAACAATCGTGGCGGCCGCATTCTCTTCCAGGACGTGCAGAAACCTTCCCAGGATGAGTGGGGCAAAACTCAGGAAGCCATGGAAGCCGCCCTGGCCTTTGAGAAGAACCTGAACCAGACCCTTTTGGATCTGCATGCCCTGGGTTCTACCCGTGCAGACCCTCATCTCTGCTACTTCCTGGAGAACCATTTCCTGGATAAGAAGGTGAAACTCATCAAGAAGATGGGCGACCACCTACCTAACATCCTCAGGCCGCCTCCAGGCTGGCCTGGGCAAATATCTCTTCAAAAGGCTCACCCTCAAGCACGACTAGGAGCCTTTGGAGCCCAGAAGCCTTTCCGAGGGCCCTCTGTATCCCCCTGGCATCTCTGGCTTTTACCTGAGCCTCTTCCCGAAACTACTAGCCATTCCTTTAACTACTCTGGAGCCCTCTCCCATGCACTGGACCAAATGAGAAAATGAGGCTTTTTGCAGCAAAACAAACAAACAAAAAAAAAACACAATTTTTCACACTAAGCCATTCCTCTACTGGTCCTCTGTAGACTGATATTCTTTCTGCCTCACCTTTTCCTCTCCATGTCTGCTGAAGTAAATTGAACTGCCTCAGCAAAATGGTCCTACCTGAAGCAATGAGCATGGTCTCCAGCTTGCTTCCTGGCAAAACTAAGCTACCCTGGGCATTCACTGGATGCCAATACCACAGGCTCAAGATGCAAGCACCACGTGGGTCAGAGAGGAAACTGAGATGTTCCTGTAAAGAATATTTGACACCTTAGGAGACAAAATCACATGATGAACCACTGTAGATACCTGAATATCATTATTTTCTTTGCACTGCTAATAAATCACTCTTTAGAAACTGTTCTAAACTGTAACTACTAAGAATCATCGTGACCTTTCAGTTTTCAGAATTCATCATCTGAAGTTTCCCTCTCTGAAACTGTAAGCTTTGCCATGCTATGAGATTCTCAGATTACCTACAGGGGACACAATTTCATTTACGTAGTATTTCTCATTTTTACAACACCAAGCATCCAGACCAGCCCTGAACCCGCCCGACCTGCACTCTCTCCAATATGGAGTTCTTGGGAACTCTCACAATCCAGGACCTCTGGTTCTTAACCGCCCCCAGCTTCCGCCTGCAAATCGCCCCAGGGCCCAGGCACTCACACCAGAGGCTCAAGCCTCCGGTGCGGGTGCCCAGGCCATTGCGGCTTTGCAGGCCGCTGCCTCCCGCCCCCAGCTTCCACCTACAAACCACCCCAGAGCCCGGGCACCCGCACCGGAGGCTTGCAGGCCGCTGCCTCCGGACAGGCTTCTTCCCCGTAGGCTCGCTCTTGGGGAGGGGTGGGGGGCAGACAGGAAGAGCTTACCGGCTTGCTTGCTCCTGGATCCTGAGGCAGAGAGAGGTCTTTCATCTGCCCTGCTGGACCCTGGGGCTGCGGCCTCTGCCATCTTGGCTGGGCTAATTTGCATACAGCAGCTCTGATTGGGCGTGGCTTACCCCCATCCCGGAGAAACGGTTAATTTCAATATTACGCTTTCATTAGTTAAGATACACACACATACATACATACTAGGGGCACGGGGCACGAAATTCGTGCACGGGGCGGGTGGGGGAGGGGCGGGGTCCCTCAGCCCAGCATGCCCCCACTCATAGTCCAGAACCCCTAAGTGGATGTCCTACGATGGCCCCAGTCTGGCAGGCACCTCTTATGTGTGTGTGGGTGTGTGTGTGTGAGTGTGTGTCGCCACTGGGGGCTCAGAGCAGTCGTCCTGTGTGTGTCTATCTGCTGAGGCCTGCTCCCAGGCACACCACGGAGGCTTGGAGCTAGCACCCCCCTGTGTTGATCTCTCAGACTCCTGCCATCCCCTGCATGTTGTTCTTTTTTGAGTTGTGGCCAGGGCTCGGTACTGCTTGCCTGCCAAGCTTGCCTACTCCCCATCATGCTCCAGCCACCGGAAAGCTGGGAAAACCCCACCTGTTCACTGCCTCATGGTCAGACCAGCCTTTGCCCGCTCCCCGATCCCCGTAAGGGTACTGGGGAGCCAGCCAGGCAGGCAGTGGGTGCCCAGTGGCCTTGCCACCATCCCGGGCTGCCTTTCTCCCGCTCCCGTGGCCCCGCAAGGGAACTGGGGGAGCCTGGCCTGGGAAGACAGCAAGATGGGCGCCCGGGGGCCTCACCGCCTGCCTGGACTGTCTTTCTCACGCTCCTGGGTCCCCGCGAGAGCCTGTACAGGGACTTCAACAAAGCCTTGGAGTATCTGCGGCACAGTCATCGCCACACGCAACCCTGAAGAGATCCGCAGTGGCAGCCTCAAGTACTGCCACCTCCTGGTGTGTGGCTTCTGGCCACAGCCCAGCACCAACTTGCGCGCCCTGGGCAGGCAGCGAGGTGGGCGCCCAGGGGCCTCACCACCAGCCCAAACTGCCTTTCTCCCACTCCTGGGTCCCTGCGAGGGGACAGGGGGAGCCTGGCCTGAGCAGGCAGCGAGGCAGGCGTCTGGGGGCCTCACCACTGCCCAGGCTCCCTTTCCCCACTCCCGCCCCCGCCCCACCCCTCAGCTGCCTGCCGCCTGGAATGGACAGATCGCAGCCTCCAGCCGGCTCACTCCTCCCGCCCCAGGGCTGCTGCCTGGATCCCAGGGCAGTGGTCTTCAGTCTGCCCTGCTGGACCCCGGTGCGAGGGCTCCGCCATCTTGGCTGGGCTAATTTGCATACAGACACTCTAATTGGCTGGTGGGCATGGCTTAGGCATCCCGAATAAATAGTTAATTTTAATATTACTCTTTTATTAGATTAGACTAGGGACCCGGTGCACAAAAATTTGTGCACTGGGGCGGGGGAGGGGTCCTTCAGCCTGGCCTGTGGCCTTTCGCAGTCTGGGACCCCTCTGGGAATGTTCACCTGCTGGTGTGCCTGGTCGGCCTGGGTGAGGGGCCAATGTCTGTTTGCAGCTGGCCAAGCTTCCCAGTGAGAACCCTCACCCCAGGGGGTGTGGCAAGCCTGGGTGAGGGGCTGAGGGCAGTTTTCAGGCTGGCCACAGCTCCCACTGACCCTCCGGGCGATCTTCTGGGGAAGCATCTGGTGGCAGGTGGCCACCCTATGGCCTCCCAGGCCCAGAAGGTAGGCTTGGGGGTCCCGCCAGCTGGTCACGCCCCTCCAAGGCTTCCGTCCAGGAGATCGGGTGGCAGGCGGCCACCCCATGGCCTCCCAGGTCCAGGAGGGAGGCTCGGGGGTCCGGCCGGCTGGTCATGCCCCCCTGAGGCTTCCGCCCAGGAGGCGATGGGGTGGCAGGCGCAGGTGGGAGGCTTGGGGGTCCGGCCGGCTGGTCCCGCCCCTGAAGCTTCCGCCTGGGAAGGCATGGGCCGGCTCAGGGCGCCGGATGCCTTCCCGGACGGAGGCTCCCAAGATGGCAGAGGTTGCAGCCCGGAGAAGGCCTCCACCATCTTGGCTAAGCTAATTTACATACAGTCACTCTGATTGGCTGGTGGGCGTGGCTTAGCCCGTCCCGAAGAAACGGTTAATTTTAATATTACGCTTTTATTAGTTAGGATAGATAGATATATACATAGTGAGAGAGAGGGAATATGCAAATTAGGCCAGGACGCCATAACAATCATGACCAGCTCAGGAGGAGGGGCCTGGCGCCTGCCCTGAGCAGGAGAGAACAACACACAGGGTGGCCGGACCTCAACCCCAGCCCTGCAGCTGTGGCGCTGGGCTGCTGGGGCCAAAGCAGAGACACAAACCCACAGGGCAGCCGGGTTCAATTCTGACCAAGGGCATATACCTAGGTTACAGGCTCCTCCCTGGCCAAGGCCCAAGTCAAGGCTCATGAAGGAGGCAACCAATCAAATTGTTCCTCTCACATTGATGTTTCTCTCTTTCTCACTCTCTAAAAATGAATGGGAAAATATCCTCATGTGACGATAAAAAAAAAAAAAAAAGAAATATCCTATCCTATGAAAGAGACATCTTGAAAATGCCTAAAGAAAGCTGTCATTTTTACATGGTGAAGGAACTGGAGTTGGAGCTGGAGCCTGGGCTCTTTGAGCTTCCGGCAGCGATGGGGGGAAGCCTACCATACCCCAAGCCCTGTAGCGCCCCAGGCTGTCCCACGACCAAGAAGCCGTCCCTGGCAGCCCCCCGCAGTGGCTCGACCTTGACCGAGCCCTTGCGCCTCCTGTACCCCGCCCTGGTGAACTCCCCCGGCGGGGACGACGGGCCGGGCCCCTTGGCCTCTTTTGGCCCCTTCTCAGACTGTATCCTGCCGCCGCCACCGCCGCCCCACCAGGTGTCCTACGATCTGTGTCCCACTTACTCCAGTCTCTGGAGACCTGACGGGGGAGGAGGGAGCACCCCGGGACTGACGCGACGTACCCTCCCTCCCATGAGAGACTGCTGTGGACACTCCAGGTCTCTCCCCAGACGAAAGGACGATGGGAAAATGCACGTGGAGATGAAACCCATGGGGTGTGGGTCCCCACTGGGGGGCTTGGCCAGCCTGAAAACAGCCATCAGCCCCTCACCCAGGCTGGCCAGGCATACCAGCAGGTGGACATCCCCCAAGGGGTCCCAGACTGCAAGAGGGCACAGGCCCAGCAGAGGGATGCCCCCCGAGTGCATAAATTTTTGTGCACCAGGCCCCTAGTCTACTCTAATAAAAGAGTAATATTGAAATTGACCATTTCTCTGGGATGCCTAAGCGACGCCCACCAGCCAATCAGAGCGTCTGTATGCAAATTAACCCAGCCAAGATGGAGGCTGGCAGGGTGGCTCTGCACTGGGGGCCTCCATGGGTTTGCACAAGCATCGCTGCCCAGCACAGCAGGCGCTATGTGCCAGGTGTGTCAGCTCAGTGGCGGGGGGAGGGAGGAGAACTCCCGGCGGGGTCATGCGTGAGCGTCCGCCACCAGTCCACCACCTGGCCCCACCCCGGGGGCCTCCGCAGTGCATGTGGGAGTGTCCGCCGCCCGGCATCAACCCTGGTGTGTCCGCTCAGCAGCAGGGCCCCCCGAGGGACCATGCACCAGTGTCCACCCCCAGCCCGCCATCCCAGCTCTGCCCCTCGGCGGTAGGGGCCCACCAGGCATGTGCAATCATGGGCCACCTGGCGGGAAACGTCCACGCCTGCGCTCACCAGCCCTCCCACCCACCAGTGCACAAACCCTGAAGAAGTTGTGGGCAGCCGGAAAACATCCCTCAGCCCCTCACCCAGGCTGGCCAGGCACACCAGCAGGTAGACATCCCCCGAGGGGTCCCAGACTGTGAGAGGGCACAGGCCAGGCTAAGGGACCCCGCTGAGAGCACAAATTTTTGTGCACCAGGCCCCTAGTCTAAACTAATAAAAGCATAATGTTGAAATTAGCCATCTCTTCGGGACGGGCAACCAACGCCCACCAGCCAATCAGAGCGACTATATGCAAACTAGCATAGCCAAGATGGCAGAGGCCGCAGCCCAGGAGAAGCTGCACACTGGGGTCCAGCCGTAGCGCAGGATGGGAAGAGCAAGCAGGCCAGTGGCCAAAGCCGTGGGCAGGAGAGGCAGGGCGGGAAGAGGCTTCGGCCTGGAATAGATCATTGCAGGGCACACGCACGGGTCTCCGGAGCTCTCCGTGTGTGCCGCGGCCACCCAATGGCTTCCCAGGCGGATGGCCCCTCGGGTCAATGGGAGCTGTGGGCAGCCTGAAAATGGCCCTCAGCCCCTCTCCCAGGCTGGCCAGGCACCCTAGTAGGGACCTAAACCCTGAAGGGGCTGTGGCTAGCCTGAAAACTGCCCTCAGCCCCTCACCCAGGCTTGCCACACCCCGATGGGGTGAGGTTCCCCACTGGGGAGCTTGGCCAGCCTGCAAACAGACATAGGCCCCTCACCCAGGCTGGCCAGGCACACCAGCAGGTGGACATCTCCAGAGGGATCCCAGACTGGGAAAGGGCATAGGCCAGGCTGAGGGACACCCCTCCCCCCCCCCCGAGTGCACAAATTTTTCTGCACCAGGCCCCTAGTCTACTCTAATAAAAGTGTAATATTGAAATTGACCGTTTCTCCGGGACGTCTAAGCCACGCCCACCAGCCAATGAGAGAGGCTGCATGCAAATTAACCCAGCCAAGATGGAGGCCGGCTCCACGGGCAGTGGCGAGGTAGGGCCGCCGTGTTCAATCGGCCACCGCCTGGCGCTAAATGCCCATCCCCAGCCCAGGGTCGGGGCGGGCACTTAGAGCGGGGCATGCCCAGTCAGAGATGGCAGATCCATGGGGCAGGGTGTGTCTGATTGGCTGGCGTCGAGCACCATGCATGCAATGCCCTGTCAGAGACGGGGCGCTAAGCGCCGTGCACGTGGCACCCCATCAGAGAGAGGCTCCCCCAGCCGGTGCTGAGCTCCATGCGTGCCGCGCCCCGTCAGAGATAGCGGCTCCCGTGGGGCAGAGCCTCTGTGTCTGATGGGCCGCAGCAGCATGGCCAGAGCTGCAAAAGGGAGCAAAACGGCAGAGAAGGGAGGGAGTCGAGGCAGCGGAGATGGGAGGATGCGAGGCAGCAGAGACTGTGGAGACAGGAGGGAGCAAAGCGGCAGAAAAGGGAGGGAGCTGAGGCAGCGGAGATGGGAGGAAGCGAGGCAGCGGAGAAGGGAGCGAAGCCTGCTGGCGTGCTTGGCCAGCCTGAAAACAGCCATCAGCCCCTCCCAGTCTGGCCAGGCAGGCCAGCAGGTGGACATCCCCCAAAGGGTCCCAGTCTGTGAGAGGGCACAGGCCGGGCTGAGGTACATCCCCTCACCCTGCCATATATATATATATATCTAAACTAATAAAAGCGAAATATTAAAATTAACCGTTTCTCCGAGACAGGGTAAGCCACGCCCACCAGCCAATCAGAGCGGCTGTATGCAAATTAGCCCAGCCAACATGGCGGCCGCCACTCCCGGACCTGAGTAAACAGCCCTTTCTATTGCGGCAGGAGGGAAAGTGAAGCTGCGCCCCTCAGCTCAGCTCCAATTAAACTGCCTCGAGCGAAACACAGCTTTTTGAAACATTGTAACAATCATAGAATCCTCCGGAGCTGAAGGAGAGAGCAGCTCCGGCCTAACCCGTAACAGTAACAATTGTTTCATTATAGACGCTGCGAGGTGAAGCAGAGGCTTCGTTAGTAGTTAGAAGGCCGCCTTAAAGGAACAGTGTATCAATTACAGTGTATCAAGGAACAGTAT